>BRDA01000944.1:18567-32096 GCA_036984385.1 Crenuchus spilurus | reverse complement strand
CAAGAAAGGGAGGTATTGTTCTGAGTGTCGACACCATAATTTTACATTTGTATTTTGTTTGTCTCGTTTTCATGTTTACATTTTAATACCACAGCTGTGAGTCTTGTTATGGAGGGAAAGAACATTTATTTTATTTGAGGAGCATTATTATTTACTATATGCCAACAGTTTATTTTTGAGCAATTTCTCATGTACATCGATGGCTGAATAGTAATAAAAGTGCATTTGGGACATGCAGCTTTGACTCAGAAGTGACCTTATTACCTAATGGGAAGAAAAAATATCGCAATATATATCGTATATAGATATTCAGCTAAAAATATCGAGATATAATTTTTGGTCCATATTGCCCAGCCCTACTTCCTGTAAGTGTGCAGACTCTTTCACTCAAACATAAACTAGAAGCTTAAGGGTGCTCTGCTGAGAGTTTTATTATGTTGTTATAAACAAAAGCTTTAAAATTAAAGTAATAATATTACAATAAATCTACTACTGTGTGAGGTAAGTGATAAGTTTACCTGCCATTTCTGTATGAATTTTTTCACAAATGTACTCACCTCTGCCTGCTTTAGCATCTACTGCTTTCTCCAGCTCCTTTCCTTTAGCTGTGGGGCAAAAATCACAAGACATTTCATTTCACCGCAAGAGGTTTATATAACATTACAGTGAGCAATTCTACAGACCACATCATTAAATACAACACACTTTAAGCATTTAATCTAAATATTTCTTTAAATAAACTATTCTGACACTGCAACTAAGCCTGTGAACAGAGCTGTGAGCAAAAGCAGATAGGTGTTCTGATGAATGAAGGTGGGTGTGTCATTAAACAAATGGACATTCTTTTGTTCAGTAATGCAGGACAGTCTTTAAGGGAGTCATACTAAGGACAGAACTACAGATCTTTTTTATATAACAAGAAACACGGCCAGAGAAACAAAGCCACAATGAACAACGAATTTATGGGTGAGTGATGAACGCATAGATGGATGCTTTGTTTTCACAAAATTAGCGTAAACGTGGGCATGCCAACAAAAACTGGGCAGATGAACGATAAGTGGGACAAAATACCCCTGAAAAAAGTTGATGATAACCGAACTGTACAATAACCAAGGCACACAACAACAGAATTTCCACTGTACTTTCAATACTGTGTACTACAAATAAGCACCAATTTAACAATGTATTTTGCTGACAACTTTGCTCAGTGTGGATTACAAGCTTACAAGAACAGACATGTTAATTAAGTTTGAAAAATAATCCATGTTCTATGAAATAAATTCTTAGCATTAAAGATAAATGTGGGTATTTCCAATGTATAACCACAGTATCAATTTGGCATCAAGTACCATGATACTACCCTTAGTATAGGTTACATAGGCTAAAGTCTGATATCCGGATGAACCCACAACACATATTTCATACATCTAAAATATATTTTAATAAGAAACAAAACAGAAGGTGAAACTGCTTTCCAGCTCTAGATTTAGGCAAGTTAATACCCAATAGGCCTTTATTATGACAAGTCCTGTTTAACAAATAAAGATAAAATATATAAGGAAAGAGTTAATCATTATGTGCATTATTCATTTAGCTAATCTCAATAACTCATTCAGATTTTACACATCAATAATTAATCCAGGAAAGAGAAATGCAATCCAGCACTTTCTGCTCATACTGGTGTGGTATTGATATCAGGTGTTGAATCAGTGCCATGTGTAGTTCAAGCTGTTTTACAGTGGGCTGTTTGAAGTCTGAAGGAAAAGTTTGAAATGTCTCAGTGGTGCATAACTGTGCAGCCAACTCGATAACGATGGCTTATTGTCCCACTTGGGCAGAAAAGATAAGAGACGGCCTTCAAAAGTGTGTCACTGGAAAAATGGATCTGGCTCAAACACCCGAGTCACACTGGACATCAAGAAGAAGTGAGCAAAAGCATAAAATATGTGCATTAAAGTGAAGGTGATAAAATTTAAAACTTCAAAACTGTATCAAAACCAGAAAAATGCATTTAACTTTAATACATATGGATGTGAAGCCTGGACACTGAAGAAAGATGAAGATGATGACCACTGAGCAAGTCCATGAGATGCCAGAACTCAAAAGGAGTTACTGATACATGTTAAATCCCACAAGTTACATTACATCAGTCATGTGATGAGGCAGCACATGAGAGCATTGAAGGAAGTGTTATGATGGGAATTGAGGAGGGAGTCTGAAAAGGTGGAAGACCAAAAATAACCTGAATGGATAACATCAAAACATGGACTGGATTATCAGGTGATAGCCTGATACAAGTGACGAGAGAAAAATGGCATTGGAGAGAAGTGACTCGTCTGTGCAGCCTACCATCGCAAAGCAATGACGGCGTGTCACATGACATGACATTTACATTTAAGTTACCCACAATTATCGTCTTTCATGGAATCCACTGTCAATGCTCAAAATTAGGCATCTGAGTGTATCCTATGTTATTATATGCTTTACACATCATTTAGACTGGTTTTCATAAGATCCTGACATTACAAAACAAGACACTGTTTTATTTCATTCAAATTACATTATTAATGGACTAGAGTTGTCACAACACCAGAAGTGTGAACGATCCCAAGTGTAATATCACAATACTCAACAACCCATAACTGTAAATTAAAAACACTCATCTTAAATGCCATATGTTTGTTTGATAGAACACATTTTTGAATTTGACAGGAGACAATTCTACATTTTCACCATTTGTCTAACCTTTCTCTTCATTTAAAATGTGATGTGTAATTTATACAGAACTACATACCAACTACAGTAAAACACGGCATAGGGTGCCAATATAGTGTAACTAATTTTTTACGTATTCAAAATACAGTGGAACCTCGGTTTTGGTCATTCATCTGTTCTAACATGTCTGATGATAACCGAATGAACAATAACTGGTGCAATGTTTCCCATAAATAATGTAAATCCAATTAATCTGTTGTTCCAGACACTCCTAAATATTAACAAAAAGACATTTTATATAGAATAACTGTAGTTTTACATACAGAACACAATGAGAAATAAATACAAAAGACTAATGAAATGGATAAATGAACATTTCACATCACTCATACAGGTTTACGCTCTGTTTTACAGAGTGCTGGTGTGGTCCAGCCACAGTTTTTGTTTTGTGAATCCGTTCTCAGGGTTCTTGAGCGCTATTTGTTTTCAGGCGGTAGCGCTGGGTACAGTCACCTTAGTGTCACGTGTTTTAGTTTGTTTTGAGCGTTATTATTTGGAACTTCTTGAGCATCTTCTTTTTTTGTGAAGCTCTTTAGATTCTGTCTACTCTGCGCTTGGTTCCACTCATAAGTCTGGGTGTCAAAGTCAAAGTCAGCTTTATTGTCAATTTCTTCACATGTACTAGACATACACAGGAATCAAAATTATGTTCCTCACTATGCCTGCAGTGTTGACGAGACAAGACATTTCTAAATCTAAAGTAACAAATAAGACAGGACTATCCTTATGCTAAACATAATAATAAAAATAAGTGACAATATGGTACGGGTATGGTCCCATGACATCATCTTGGCATATGGAAATGTGTCCAGAGAGGTCTGTTTCTAGCGGACTCAATAAAGAAGTACAGAATGCTCACTCAACCAGAAACAAAACCAGAATGAGTGTCAAATGCGTGGGTGGACTTTATTTTATTTTTTCAGGAAATTAGCAGCAAGTCATGAGATCACACCAACAAAAACCAGGCAGATAAAAAATAACAGACAAAATTTCCAAGAAAAAAGTTTTGAATTTATAAAGAATTGTACAATAACCAGTGCAAACAATAACCGAGGTTCTGTTCACTGTATTATTACAGTGTAGAATTGACAACTTTCGGTACTTGGTGCAACTCTAAGATACATAAAAAAATTTAGACAGTATTTAGACATAAAACATCAAAAATCTAATTAAATTTGGGCATTAGAATTGAACATTTCATGAAAGTTGAAAACTGTTCAAGTTTATAACAAAATATAATGGCTGGACTATACTGGTGTTCAAGATATAATACTGGCCATTAAAGCAGTAACATCGCAATATATGTTGCAATTTTAAATGTCAGCAATGAAGTAAACAGAAAAATGGTCCTTTATAGTTTTTACAGACCGTATGACCTGTCAGGTGACTCCTTAAAGATCTGAAGGTGTCAGTGCAATTCTGTGCCCTGCTTATGGTTTAGCATTTAAAAGTATCTAGAGGAGAAACAGTGAAATGACAAAGTGAGTGGACTGCAACTGATTTGTAGAGGAGTGGAGTACTGGATGGATAGAATGTTTTGGCTTTTTGAATGCGTTCATTAATCAGTGAAGGTGAGCTCATATATCAGTATAGGACTAAGATTGTCATAAGGAAACATTTTTGCTAAACTCATCTTCTCTTTACTCACAGGACTCTGGGGAATCTGTCATGGTTGCATCATGTTTTTGGGCACTATGATCATTCAGTATAATATAATGGCAGGGTAAAGGATAACATGGTACTACGACAGTAAAGCTGCAGTAATTCAGCCAATTCTCTTATAATTCATTACCAATGGATGTGACGACTCTACCACAAATTGTTTCAAAGTAAAAACTTGACACATTAATGTCACATTAAGCAAACAATCTATTTCACAAAGTAGGATTTAAGCAGCAGAACTTTTATTTTTTGGACAATCTTCAATATTGTGTTTAAGTTATCTGGCTAACTTTGAAATCCTAGTTGGGAAATACCTCCTAGGTAGGTCTAAACACCAAGTATGCAGAATAGTCATTTCCACACTGACATTTACAGTCATACATTTTACAAAGGGTTGTTCTTTTTTGTTCATAATTTAATTCTAAAAAATAAACTGTCCAATTGTATTAATTACACAAAGTGACATATTTCAATTTTTTTTTTTTATTATTTTAATGCTGATGCTGTTTGAATATCAATTACTTAGACACAAAATAAAATATTCTAACATTGTGGCTTTTGGATTATTATGAGCTATAAGTTGAACTGCGTACAGTAAAACTTAGAGTTTGAAATGTCACTATGAAACTTTTTAAATTAAATTATGAACCAAAGTAAAAAAAAACACTACATTCTATTTCTGATGGTCGACTGTGTAACAAAGCTGCAGTGTTTACAATGAGGATAGAAAGTTAAAGAAAGGTAAAATCATTGTTTTATATAGCACTGTCAAATAGCATGACAGCAGCATCCTGTAACCACTGCATTCATTACATATACAGTGACATACTTTTTCATGCTGAACAGTGTGGCTTTTAGCTCATGAGTTGACCAGTCAGTCACAGTAATTATGATAGTCAGTTGTAGTGTTGGCACTGTGGGCAGCTTCTGGGCATCTTCATAAAGCTTGTCAGCAGATGGAAGCATGAAGTGCTCTAAAATATCATGGTAAGTGTTGACTTTGGACTAAACACAGTGGAGCAACACCAGCAGATGACATGCACCTCAAACTATCACAGAAGCTTCACACTGGACATGGATTGTGTCTCTCTCCACTCTTCCTCCAGACTCTAGCAACTGATTTACAAATGAAATGTAAAATTGACTCTGAAAAGAGGACTTTTGTACCGAGTAACAGTCCAGTTCTGCTTACTCCAGGTAAGACACTTCTGATGTTGTCTCTGGTTCAGGAGTGTTGATATTAGGAATGTGGCAGCTGTAGCTCTGAGATACACTACTTATACTCTTTATAGTCATTTACTTAAATAATTTGGGCTGTGCTGTAAGATAAAATGATGATTAAGCTTAGAATGTAACTGTAGGTGTAATGAATATAAAATATGTCAGGTTATACTGGTGAATGATGAACTTGTTGACTATATCCTGATGTTCAGATGTGTAAGTGAATGATGAGAGGCTCCGTGAGTAAGTTCACTTCAGTAACAGCTGTTAGACAGAAACCCTACAGTTCACTGCTTTATAAACAATGACACATAAAGGCCGGGTTAGTATCTTATATAAACAGTATAAAACGTTAGTCTAACAGCTGTGTGTGAGCGTATCTCAGCAGATAACCGGACACAGCTTTAGCCGCTAGCTGCTGCTCACCTTTCCGCCTGAAGAACGCCATGTTTACGTCCTGTGTCCTCTCAGCTCAGCCGCTGCGCCGCGCACATCTCCGCCTGCCTTCATCCACCACACCCGCCTGTACACCCCGCACACACTCAGCGTACTCCCGCACACTTCAGCGCGCTGTCAAAGCCACAAACGCTCCTGTTCTCTCTTCGCCATATTGTCAATAAAGCGCCTCTCTTCCGGAGCTCTGCGGCAGCTCTGAGCGGGTTTGTGGGAAAACGCTCGACAAATTAAAAGTCCAGTTCACAAAACAAAATCTCTGCTCTCCACAAAAATCACAGACACCCATATCAGCACCAGACTGTTTACTGACGACCTAAATTATGTTTGTAAAAATTAAACCCGTTTAAACAGACTCAAAGTGAAGGAATGGAGTTGAGTTGCTGTTACAGCGTCTGACCACTGGGTGGCAGTCGTGAACGGCTCTTAAACACTGGGCCTTTCTCGTACAACAAAAATCTGTTCGTTGTTAATAAAACTTTTACTGTTGATCAGTTTGGCTTATAGTTCATGAAAATATTTATAATACAATCATATAACAATATATAATAGAATATTTAATTTAGAGTACACAGGATCAGAAACAGGTTTGAAATATGTCACATGTAATAAACATAAAATATTACATTTATGAACACAAGTGACTTTTTTACAATATTTACATTTTTTGAGATGCACTTCTACCCTTAGTTTGCCTTATTGTCCCTCGGGATCAATAAAGTATCTATCTATTATCTAGTCTCCCTACTCACCCCTCAGTGTTGAGGTCTTGGGTTTGACTCCCCATCTGAGTGGCTGTTCTCCGTGTGTGTGTGTGTGTGTGTGTGTGTGTGTGTATGGGAGGTTTCTGTAGTCTCAGGTTTCCTCCCACAGTCCAAAAACCTGGACGTCAGATGAACTGTTTATCATAAACTGTCCTGGTGCAACAGTGTGCCCAGCTCCCTTGGCACCCTTTCCTGGCTTGTTAAGAGTAATGCAATGCCCAGTGCCTAATGAAGGGGTAGCACCCAATGAATGGGGTAGTGACCCTAACCAGGATTATGCAGTCAAGAAGTTGGATAGATTTGATCAGCCAAAGCTGTGCAATTTGTCACTTCCCTGCTCTGTGGATACTGCTGCCCACTTTTTCAGGCATGTGTTCTCAGTGCCCACTAGTGTGGGCATGTATGTGTGTTTCCTAGCATGGATGGCTTCAATGCGGAGGTCAAATTCCTCTGTGTAAGCACAATGGTCAGTGTGTCACTTTGACTTCACTTTCTTAACTCTGATTATTTACTGTGTAATTACACTGAATTAAGGAAATCTAGCGAAACACATCACTAGGAGCTGAAATGGACATCTCAGCAGACTTTTCTGCAAAGACAAATTCATATCTCTGTAGCATTTTAAATATCTGTAATTACTGAAGTGACATCTCTCATCCTTTACCACACTAAAAAGCAACAGCAAATAAAAAGACACACGACTTCCAAATTTGTATTTTTTTATTGCATGAATAGTCAAAATATTTCAAAGCCAAAATGTTCCTTGTGCGTTTTGAACAGAGAAAATAAGAGGAAACATTTAAACAAGCCTTGCCCTGTGTTCATTCCCTTATCATGTATGTTAAACTGCTTCTAGAGTCCACCCACTCCGAGAGTCTCCTCCATGGAAGCGCAGGAAGCATCAAGTAATGTCCGTGTCAGAGACACTTCGGAAGTCACCATCATTGTTGCACTGCCAGAGAGATCAACAAACAGAGACGAGCAAACTGCCAAGAGAAACAGAGGAGAAAAGGAATAAGAGCATAAGCAGAGAGCGACAGGATTATTAACATCTGTATTCACAGAACTGACACTAAAGCCCTATTCAGATAAGTTCATCTTTTACAGTCTTCTGTGACTGGAGTCTTTCCCTTCATCCCCTGAGAAAATTACAGACTGACATGACTACTGTTTTTAGTAAACTCTGAGCTCAGAGCTCCTTCTGTAAGCAAATCTCAGTGATTTTCCAGGCAGACGCTGTCTCACATTGGAAAATACAGTTCTGGTTGCTGCTTTTGGCCATATTTAGTCTGTTACTGCTCTGAACCACAAAAACCCTACACAAAAAAATACTAAAGCTTTTCAAGAGTCACTTTATCACTACGTGTTCTGGGTGGAGGATCTTCCACACCATACTCTAACCTGACACAGCATTATGTGGAGGAAAAAGAGACTAAAATCCTCAAGAAAGATGAGATACCAGCCTGTTACACAAGAATAATACAGACATATGAAAGGAGTGATTATAAACACAGCTACAGGGAAAGAACTTATTACTGTCCTTATTCCAAATGAACTGTGATCATATGATCAATTGTGTCTACAGCCCTCCAGAAACTCACTCGTCCTGCAGCAATTTTCTTTTTTATTTACTTATTTTGACCCAATTGGTAGCCCATCAACCCACCCATTCACTAGGACTCTCCCAATCACTTGTAATGTCTCTAGGAGACTGAAGACTAGCACAGGCCTCCCTCCAATGCATGTGAAGTCAGCCACCACCTCTTATGCTGCCAAGACATCATCCCTGGGCAGCCCACAAACCCAGAGGAAAGTGCAGGATCCCCAGCTCTGATGTATCAGCTAACAGACACCTGAGCCAGCAGACACTGCATGGCAGTAGTGAAGGAAATAGCCAATGTGAGAGAGGCCTTCAGTTGTTTAGAAGTTACTCTGGAGTCCTTTGTGACCTCGCTGACTATTACACGCCTTGCTCTTAGAGTGATCTTTGTTGGTCGACCACTCCTGAGGAGGTAACAGTGGTCTTGAATTTCCTCCATTTGTACACAATCTGTCTGACTGTGGATTGGTGAAGTCCAAAGTCTTTTGAGATGGTTGTTTAACCTTTTCCAGCCTGATGAGCATCAACAACTCTTCCTCTGAGCTCCTCAGAAATCTGTTCTTTAAATAAAACAGGGTGCCCACTCACACCTGATTGTCATCCCATTGACTGAAAACACCTGACTCTAATTTCACCTTCAAATTAGCTGCTAATCCTAGAACTTCACATACTTTTGTCTCTCACAAATATGTCATTTTGGATCATTTTGCTCAATAAATAAATGAGCAAGTATAATATTTGTGTCTCATTTGTTTAACTGGGTTCTCTTTACCTACTTTTAAGACTTGTGTGATAATCTGATGATGTTTTAGGTCAAATTTATGCAGAAATATACAACATTCTAAATAGTTCACAAACTTTCAAGCACCACTTTATAATGTGGAAATACTGTATGTGAGTCGTTCTGTTGTTACACCACAAAAACAATGTATGTAAATGTACTTATATGACTGAACACTAGGCTGTTGACTGAATTGTGTTACTTAGCATTAGTACTTCCATATGCACAATTTAATCGAACATAAACAATCTTTTATAACTAACTATTGTATCATGATAGTCTCACACGCTGATGATAAATATCCATAGCGAGCTGTGATACATTTGTAAAAATGTGGTTGAGTTATTGTGGTGGTTGGACTGTATTACTGCTTAAATAATGTGCTTCTTACCTCCAAGATCAGTATAACCTCATTGTCCTATGACCTTGTCAATAGCACTCACAATCCTGGCCATCTTCTGGTCACTGTCCACAAAGCCATCCCCATTCTGTCCAAACCAAACACATTTATGTAATATATTTCATAAAACATGTTAACGATGACTTTGATTGATTTATTTAATGATGTATTTCCAATATATGTATAACGTATAAGCAGAGCAAACATGGAGGCTGAAGGAGGTTTAATATTATAGAGTCATGTCATAAAAGTGCCATAAAGAGTGTTTGCCAAAAGATTAAATTTCACTGTGACACAGGCAAACATACAACAAGAGGAAATCTGTATTCAGACACTTTTTAATATAGACTCAAGAAAATGAATGTGCTTGGCCTAGTCAGTCTCTTGACCTGTTTACCATTGAAAGAGTATGTAATACTAATGTTCTTTACTTGTGTACTTTTCCATCCATCCTTGGCATCATCATCTAGGTTTGTTAATGCAAAACCACAAAGAGTAGTGTTGTGAACAAAAGCCAAGGTTATTGTTTAAAATCAATGTTATTGTAGCACCAAAGTGCTCAAACAACTATTTGTAACACTTCAATTTACAAATGGGGAGATGAAGTGGGTTCAAGCAAATCAACAATAGCTAAAAGTATATATATCACATATCTCTCTGTACTGTTGATCATTTAAATTTGATATAAAAATCACATTTACACATCTGCAAAAGCGGGAGGGGTGAGATGTTCATGAAAGCGCCTCACAAATTTGACCTTTATATGCTCACATTTAAAACCTGCATTAACAATATCAATTAATTGAGCATGTTTATGTTTCTATATAGTAAAACATTACAAATCCAATTGTGTGTTTTTTGGGTTTAGTATGTTGATAAAGAATAGCACAAAAATAGGTAATGAAAAAAAAGGATTTCAACATTTTTAATGTGGCAAAGGGGCACGGTGGCTTAGTGGTTAGAACGTTCGCCTCTCAGCGCTGAGGTCTTGGGTTCGAGTCCCCATCTGAGCGGAGTTTCCATGTTCTCCCCGTGTCTGCGTGGGTTTCCTCCAGGGTCTCCGGTTTCCTCCCACAGTCCAAAAACATGGAGGTCAGGTGAATTGGATAGTCTAAATTGTCCATATGTATGTGTTTGTATGTGCGTTTGTGTTCAACCAGCGATGGACTGGCGCCCTGTCCTGGGCTTAGTTGAATAGTGTAATGCTCTGCCCTGCGCCCAGTGAGGGGGTAGGGGACTAACCGCGACCCTGATTAGGATGATTGTGATAATGAATGAATGAAAAATGTGGCAAATAAAAACAAAATGGCAAAAAATAGCCCACAGCTCCCACAGGATACATATGCTTGTTCATATTTATAAATACAAAGTCAAGACATTATGTGCCTGAATTACAGTACATGTATACACTGGCAGTATATTAAGAAAAGTGTCTGAATAGCTTCGCTCAATGTAAAGTTGGTTGCTTAGAAATACAAAACCTGCTTGCCTTCTTAGAGTGCACCAGCTTGCCATTCACCTCCACCTCAAACCAACCAGTGGTTGTGGGTGTGCCCTCACCACTCTGCAAGAAGAAATCAACATATCAACCTCAACACAATACAAACGTCAACCTGATTAAAAGGAGCTTTAAGTAATAACCAGTTCTGATTGGAACTGGTTGGTAGAAGCTTATTAAATACTCATATTAATAATTAAATAAATGTATCAAAGCAAAGTTATTTATTTAGTTGTCCAAGTCTATATTTTCAGTTCAGCTACCATCAAACATTTTGTTAAAAAAGCTTCTGAGTGAGATTATCATAGTGACCATAGTTAACAGTGTTGGCTTGACCTGTATCATATGGACAAAAGTATTGGGGCACTGCTTATTCATTGTTTATCCTGGGTATCTAAACTGCTTGCTTGCATAACTCTCTCTATGGTTCAGGGAAGGCTTTCTACTAGATTTTGGAGCATTGCTGTGAGAATTTGATTGCATACAAGAGTGTTAGTGAGATCAGGATGTTGGATGATCACCACCACCATCTCATCCCCAACTTACTCCTGAAGTACTGGTTGAAGCTCCATCATTCCAGAGAGTGTTCCACTGCTCCACTGCTAGGGAGCTTTACATCCCTCTAAACACACACTAGTGAACACACTAGGCTGTGAGAACATGTGCCTGAAGTGGTGGGCAACCCTATCCATGGCACCTAGGGGTGCCTTGCACAAGGACACTTCAGTCATGACCGGCCTGGGGATCAATCAAGCGACCCTCCAGTCACAAGACCAGATCCCTAACCAACAGGCCACGGCTGCCCTCGTGCTTCTCTACAGGGACTAGACAAGTTATGTGTGCACTTGTACATCTGTGTCAGTAAAGAGTGCAACTTAAAGTAACTGAATGCAATGATAAGGGGTCACATCTCAGGATAATGATACACCAGCCATCATTTACAGCCATTTCTTACAGTACAGCAGGGGTGTCCAAGTCCAGTCCTGGAGGGCCGGATTCCTGCAGAGTTTGGTGATCTACCTGATCAAACACACCTGATTCAGCTCAGCAGGTAATGAGCAGGTTTAATTGTAGTGTCAGAGCAGAGAAATCACCAAACTCTGCAGGAATCCTGCCCTCCAGGCCTGGATTTGGAGACCCCTGCAGTACAGAGTGACTTACAATCTCAAGGTCGCCTGAAAATTCATCTTCAAGCAACATCTTGAGTTTGGTGAACTGTAAAGAGACAAAGGTACAAAGACTTTACAAACTAATCACTGAAGCACGAAATGCAGAAATAATGTGTAAAATACATAAAACATACCTTGGGCCTGTACCCTCAGGCACCACTGAGGAAAAAGAATAATTAAATATTAATACAAGCCCTGCTAAGCACTAGAAATGTTAAAACAATGCAATTGAAACTAGCTCATTTTAAAAGTTCAAATTTATGTTGAACACACTTTATGTTACTGTTTTAATATCAGGGCACAGCCAGCTGCACTGAATTACAGCTCTGGAAAACAATGGAGAGACCACTGCAAATGTCCTGAACGTCACTGAAAACTTCTGGAACGTAATAACAGGACAAAGATCCCAAACTACCAAACAAAGCTGAGCTGCTGGAATTTTAGCTTCAGGAGTCACATGAAGTCAGACAGCAGTAATGGTGGAGAGCCTGAACAAATCAGACTTATTAAACAAAGACTGACTTCTGAAGTGTCCTCAGTTCAAACATTACTAGTAATGCATCACTAAAGTGAGTATGAATTTGTTTTCTTTACATTATTCAATGATCTGAAACCATCTTTTATTTATTAATCCGTTACCTTGTTTATTTTAACCAATTGTCATGTCAAATTGTCAAATGACTTTAGACAGACAGAAATAGACAAGACAGACAGATACTTACATACAAACCGGATTCCAAAAAAGTTGGGACACTAAACAAATTGTGAATAAAAACTAAATGCAATGATGTGGAGGTGCCAACATCTAATATTTTATTCAGAATAGAACACAAATCACAGATCAAAAGTTGAAACTGAGAGAATATCATTTTAAGGGAAAAATATGTTGTTTTAAAATTTCATGGCGTCAACAAATCCCAAAAAAGTTGGGACAAGGCCATTTTTACCACTGTGTGGCATCCCCTCTTCTTCTTACAACACTCAACAGACGTCTGGGGACAGAGGAGACCAGTTTCTCAAGTTTAGAAATAGTTATGCTCTCCCATTCATGTCTAATACAGGCCTCTAACTGTTCAATCATCTTTGGGCCTTCTTTGTCGCACCTTCCTCCTTATGATGCGCCAAATGTTCTCTATAGGTGAAAGATCTGGACTACAGGCTGGCCATTTCAGTACCCGGATCCTTCTCCTACGTAGCCATGATGTT
>BRDA01000944.1:7645-18467 GCA_036984385.1 Crenuchus spilurus | reverse complement strand
TGAGAAGCTCTTTTTATACCCAATCATGTTGTCAATTGACCTAATTAGTGTTAATTGGTCTTCCAGCTGTTCGTTATATGCACAATTTCCTTTTTTCAGCCACTTATTGCTACTTGTCCCAACTTTTTTGGGATTTGTTGACACTGTGAAATTTTGAATCAACATATTTCTCCTTTAAAATGTTACATTTACTCAGATTAAACTTTTGATCTGTCATCTATGTTGTATTAAGAATAAAATATTGACATTTGCCATCTCCACATCATTGCATTCAGTTTATATTCACAATTTGTTTAGTGTCCCAACTTTTTTGGAATCCGGTTGTACATACATACAGTGGAACCTCAGTTATCGTTTGCCCTGGTGATCGTACAATTCGGTTATCATTAACTTTTTTGTCCCAGTTATTGTTCATCTGCCCGGTTTTCGTCAGCGTGGCTACGTGAATCGCCACTAATTTTGTGAAAACAAAGTATCCACCCACGTGTTCATCATTCATTGTGGCTTTGTTTCTTGTTGATAAAACTCAAAACAAACTAAAACACGTCACACTAAAGTGACGGCGCGCAGCGCTACTGCCTGAAAACGGGGATGAAAACAAATCACAGCGAGAACGGATGTAAAAAACAAACACTGCTGGCTGGACCACACAGGCACACTCTAAAACAGAGCGTAAACTCATAAGAGTGATGTTAAATTTTCATTTATGTTCATTGGTCTTTTGTATTTATTTCTCATTGTTTTCTGTATGTAAAACTATAGTTATGCTGGGATTTATATTATTTCTTATGGGAAATATTGCTTCAGTCATCGTTCGTTTTGGTTATCATCAGGCACTTTACATCAGATTAATGGCAGAATCCGTGGTTCCACGGTAGGTAGGTAGAATATGTGAGACACGTTATCAGCAGTTTACATAACTACTGTATATAATTAGTAAAAGTAGATAAATGTATTATTTATGTGTTCTCTGTTTTTATTGTGTTTCAAACTGCAGATCAAACAGTTTTTAAAATAATGAAATTCTAGCTAAAAGTGTAACAGAACCCAAACACAGTACATGAGAGGGATGCTGCCCTCCAGACATGACTGACCCTGTTAAACTAGTTTCATGTTTCATATGTTTACTTCGTATCTGTTTTATCTCTGTCATGTCGGCTAGCTAAAGGCTAGCAAAGCCGTCAGCAGAGCTCAGGCTTAAGCCCGGCATTAAACGTTATACCTGCAAACACACTCAGGTCTTAATACTTCTCCATACATGAGCTTATGTTATAAATAGCGTTAGGCTGACCTACCAGTAAATGATGTGAATTTTCACCCCCATGTCTGCAGCTGAGACAGCTCTGGTCTGGATTAAGCAGGGATCACAGGCGGTAGCTCGTCGTGGAGGAGAAGCGAGAGATGTGGGGAGTCTCGGGCTGCTTCTGTTGTTTGTTATGAAACAGTTGAGGCGGAGCGAGCGGAGCGTTCTGTAACGACCACAGACTCTCAACAACGAGCAAGATGGTCTACCTCACATCACTTCCGGAAAACATGAGGCGCCTGGAAGTGAGACTTCTCATCAGTAATGAGTTTCAATCTTCTTTAGAAAGCTAGCACTTTGTAGGGTTATGTTCAATAATGTATTAGTTTGTAAATACACTGTCAGTGGCTTGTTATTTATTCCCTATTTAATAAAACTGATTCAAACAAGGAAAATACTTTTTATTGGCATTTGTAGCGTGACATTTCAGTTCTTAAAATTCATGCCTTTTGGCACATCGTTTAGTATCAGCCTGCACTATTAGTTATTTTTTTATTCACATATTTATTATTATTACACACACACACACACTCATGTATATGTATTTGTGTGTGTGTGTGTGTGTGTGTCTATATATATATATATATATATATATATATATATATATATATATATATATATATATATATAAAACATATCCTAATTCTATTTCTTTAATGAAAAGATTTCATAAGTGCATCATCTTGAATTCAGAACTATCTTTGGCTCCACTGCTTTGGCTGGCTGAGTAGAGCATTTGAATAATTTCACCATTATATGAGGGGACTTCTTATAAATGATGTAATGAAATAGTTTTAGACATAGACAGTTCATAAATGTCATAAAGATGTGAGATGTCTTACTGTTACTGTTTATCTGCTTTGACAATACATTTAAAGTCTATGTATCCACACAGTCCTCCTTGTTCTCCCTGTTTGAGGATTTGCACCTCCTTTTAGATGGAGGTACCAGATGGGCAGGGAGCTTTGAGGGAAGACCAAAGCCCTCTAGCTTGACCTCGATCAGATGGCTGGCCAAAGCAAACTCCTCATCATCCAGCATGCCATCACAGTCCACGTCTGACAGTTTCCAGATTCTGCCCAGGACCGAGCTGGGAAGTCGGGTGCGGACCATCCAGTCTTTCACCTTGGTGCCACTCAACTTGCCCTCATGAGGCGACAGGTTGTAGAAAATCTCATCATATATAGGCTTATTTTTGGAGATCACCCAACTTTCACCAGACAGCTCCTCACATTCTTCACTGGACCCTGTAAAATAGAAGGGGTTTCCTTCAAAAAATGGGCCTTTATCTATTCCCAGAAAGGCTCCACCTTGTACTCCAGGTGTGTCAGCTGCATCCAGCTCTTCCTGCCGTAGAAGAGGCATCAGTCTGGCAATGTCGGTGGTCAAGAGCTCATCCAGACTAGCCATGAGTTTGGGTTTTAGAGCTTTAAACTTGGTGAAGTCATGATACATGAGGAGTTCCTGTGAGTGTGAAATAACAAATAAGTCAATTAACAAGGATCCTATTTCAGTACTTGTTTGATCTGGCCAAAACATTTCCGTTTACCCTAGACATAGTTTATCACTTCAACATTTGTATAAACACAAAACTGTGCCTCTATTGTTTATGACTGCAAGCAAACACTAAAAGTCTATAGTCATCCAGTCCAATAGTTTCTGTAGAAATAAGTCACTGAAACTCTCAACTTGACATGTTGATGTTGTTTCAGAGACAGTATGCCTTGTCAGTGTAGTTTAGTAGATGACAGCACAATCTTGTTTGTGGTAGATTGGAGTTCAATAGCCACCCTATGAAAGCTCAGTACACTATACCAATCCTTGGGCAAGACTCCTAACATATAACATTGGCCTACAAATGTAACATGGCCAATTGTACGCTGCTCTGTATAAAAGCATCTGCTAAATACTAAAAATGTTTAAATAAACAGTAAACTATAAACTATAACAAAAAAACAGTGTATTTGAACAGTGTAGGCAGTTAAAGACAGGACCTGTATAGACAAACCACCTCAGCAGTGTGAGTTCTTATCTAGAATCAGTTTTAGTGACGATGGCCAACATAAACACAGGAATGTAATCCGAGAACACTGCTTTGTAAATACCAGCCGTGGAGGTTTTTCAAATGGCTACCTATAGTCTTAGTCATTTGTATTAGTTCTATAAGTCATATGTGTCCTAAAATACAGTGACTGGTGCGCAAGACATACATTAAGATCTGGATCAGATTTAAACAGGCTGACAAAAGTTATGGTTATGTATTTTTTTACAGAAAACTGGGCTAATTGGGTGACTATTGAGTTCTAGTGTGTGTTAGCAATATTAGCCTCATAAAAGGAAAAGTGAGTCTCCAAATAATTTTGCTTATTGACTACATCTAAGGTAAATTGTTTGAACTGAATAGACACGCTTACACACAGCAAACCTCATAATACTGCCTGAGAATAAAACACTTTTTAGAAGAGTAAAGTTAGCAGAACCCAGTAGAGGATGTTTGCTACACAATACATAGTTTCAAAGCAAATGCATGTTAATAGTTTTATAATATAATGTTTGAAGCATTTTATTGCTCTAGCAGTATAGTCAGGATATATTTCAGAGTTGAAAAAAACATTACACCACATCATAATTTCTGGGTATGTTTTTATGTCATTTCTGTTCAAATTTTAGCCCCCCCCACACACACACACACACAAAAATTACTTAATTATGAAAAATTAACAAAATTAGCTTTATGCTTGAATGTAAACAGAACCTGCATCTTTGCACAGTCAGGGAAATCTCCAGGTGAGATCTGATGTCGCTGTTGAATTCTCGAGAAAATGATCGGAAGGTCGTAAATCAGATCCCTCTTCTTATTGTCTCGCCGGAAGACGAGCGGCATCTCTTCTTTCAGAGAGCTGATGATGTAAGCATGGGCCTGCAACAAAAGGTAAGCAGAGGGAGCAGAGGGATCAGGTTCAGTAACACTCAGAAAGCTTCACTCCAAATTGATTGTTTATACAAATGTGTCATTATGTCTTAATAAGTCTTACAGTGTGAAACTGGCAGGACTGATAATGCATTAATAGTGCCAGTTGGACTAGATACAGCCTTAGTCACCAGGGAAGCCCATGTGAATTTACAGTTACTTCTGTATTGTTGTTGTATAGTGTGTTGGAGTCCACATGGAACTGGTTGCACTGAGCATGCATTAACTGTGCCAGTCAGACTCGATGTGGCCTTAGTCACAAGGGAGGCAATCATTTAAGGCACAACAGTCCAACACCCACCAAACTGAATTGAAACCCAGTGACATGGAAGAAAGTTTGGGGTGGCATCTGGGGTGGACAATCAGATTTCAGGGGTGGCACCAGCCACTTTGGCCATCCTTTTAGAACTGCCTTTGAGTGCAGGTGTGTAGTCTGTTGATGTAGTGCATAGATTCACACTGCTGATACTGAGCATACATTAACTGTGCCAGTGGGGCTCAGTACAGCTTTTCTCACCAGAGATATGGAACTACGGTTAAGAGTTTACTTGTATAATAGGTCTGTGCCCTGATCATGAGTTTGAATCCTGGTCATGCGGTTTGCAATCGACAGCCGGGGCCTGAGAGAGCAAAAACTGGATGGGTAGTGATGGAGTTATTTTAAATATACATTTTATATTATTGTCATGTGTTAAAATATTATATTTTTTCTGTCCTGATGTGTTATAATATTATTTTCTGTCTAAACGCTTATGTGAAAGGACACTGTTCTTTTCTTTTGCATGCGCTTCTGTGAAATCACATTGTGTGCCTTATAAATTACAAAGTGTCCTTTTGGCTACGACTTGTGGCCAAGCGTTATCAAAATGGCCTTGAAACAGGAACAGTGCATGCTCTGTGTGTTAAGTATGTGTGTTGTGATCTACACTTTGGGTGCATGTTCTGTGATTGTCTGTATGATTATGAGTGCGTGTCGACTGATTGTGAGTGTGGCCACAGCAAAATTTTGGGTACTTTCCAGAAAAAAGGTTATCTGGGGACAGAATAGTTTGCTATTACCCCTGTTTCCACTAGGTGGCACAGGTGCACCTGTGAAGAGGGAGGAGTCTTAAGGTGTCATCTGATGTTGGAAATAATAGTTGGCTTGTTATCTTTTGGAAAAAACAAAAAGACACAGTTCAGGGGTATAAAATGTCAGCCAAGAAACTTAGAAGTTCAGATCAGCAGAGACGGGTCAAGGCTGAAGCAGCGATGGTTTTGTCCTTATAACATCGGCCTTTCTCACTCTTGCAAGATTTTTAATAAAGGACCTGCATCTGTTCTTCACAATGCAACTTGTCTCAGGACTTTTAAATCAACTTTGATTTTTGTTTTCAGTTTCATTTATCAGTTAGACAGCAAAAGTACATCAGAATAGTCAAGAAGAAGTTGTGGGTGGACTCCATTTGTTACACTACAATGTCCTCTGGCTCAGGCGTCTACTGATTGGTTCATCGAAACTGGGGATCCTGCGCTTTCCTGTGAGCATGTTGGCTCTCCAGTGATTGTGTATCAGCAGTAGTTCAAAAACAGGCGGTGGCCACATCACACACATCGGGAGGAGGCTTGTGCATGTCTTCACCCTCCTAGAGTCAGGGACATTGCAAAAGGGATGGGGAGACCCTCTAGCAGATGGGAGGGGTAAATGGCTACGATTATATTGGGAGGGGAAAATTTTGCAAAAATATTAGAAATAAAAAAATAAAATAGATCTGTGAAGTGAGGTTGAAGCAATGTGGGTTTGGGATGCCAGACCTCAGTGTTCCAGAGGTGCTATGGGCTTAATTCAGCAGTACCTGAAGACCCCTTTGAAGAGCTTGTGAGTGGGTGTGTAGAGATGTAAGAATGTGGTTGAATGAGCTGGGCTCTATGTGTAACTCCAGTGACGGTGAAGTGCAGGATGTTAGACATCCTTTGTAATTTCATGTGTTTGTGAAATCAACTGTTTAAAAGTGGTGAAGGGGGTAAACCAAACTACTGGGTTGGGGCATCTCTGAAACTTTAAGGTGCTCCCAGTCAGCAGTGATCAGTGCCTACTGACATTGGGCTCCAATACCAGTTTAGACACCCCTGATTGACAAGATTTACATACTATATCAAATTTAAACATGTAGGAAATGTGAGGAAAATTCAGTTAGCATTATTATTGCATCTCCAAGAAATGTGAAGATCATGAAATAGTTTGTGTTCATAATTTAATTTAAAAAGGTCAACTGGCATTTACACCATCATATCAGAATATTATTACCACCTTCCTAATAGTGGGAATAACCAACTCTGGAGTGGTTCACTCAGTGGTGATACCTGTTCCTCATTGCTCCTGTGTTCATTGTAGAGGTTAACCGGTCCACCATGGTGCGTAGACTGCTCTGTACCAGTCACAAGAGTTTGTGTTTCCCTCTGGCACCAATGGTCCATAACCTCTGTTATACCATTGGGAGGCACTCAATGTTTGAGAAGTCTATTCTTGGTGGTCATAATATTCTGGTATGATTGTGTATGTTATATTTATTACACATAAAGTGAAATATCAAAAAATAGTTTTTATGTTGATACTGTCTGAATAGTAATTTACTCAAACTCACAATGAAATATTATAATAACTTAATTCTAATCCAGACTCTGGATTTCTGATTTTCATGAGCTGTAAAAACATTTAAACTAACTGATCAACATTAAAACAAGAAACTTTTGAAATATGTCACTTCATGTGTAAAGAATAAAATATGACAATTTACCTTTTTGAATTAAATTATGAACAACAATGAACTTTTGCACATTATGATTATTATTATTTATTTATTTATTTATTTTTATTTGTTGATGTATGATAATTGTAACCATCCCACCTCAGCCTTGTCCCTGGCCCCGCCTATGTCCACATGCCTTGTTTGTTTACGCCAGCTCACCACGTGCTTTTGTTTACATTTTCCACGTGTCTTGTTCATGTCATGTCTCCACCCCCAGTTAAGTCATGCCATTGCACATCCCTGCTGTTTCATCAGGTCTTGATTAAGATTGCCATTAAGCCTCCCTGGTGCCTCACAGTCCTAGTGTGTCATTGTTTGTTGGACACCAATGTTTGTCATCAGGTCCATGTATAGTCTTCACGCTTCTTGTAATGCCTTCAAGTCATAGTATGTTTGTCTTAGTTAAGTCATAGCCACAGTATTTGTTTTGCTTAATAGTCACAGTTCTTATGTGTTGTAATAAAGTCTGGTTTTTGGAATCCTACTTTTTTTAGACGTCATGGAAGGTTCCCGTGAAAAACTAAAGTAACTTGAATCAGCACTAGTGTTGGATGTAAGCACTTCAGAAGTACCTGACAATGCAAAACATACTATATAATGAGGAAGTGGTTTATTTCTGTATTCTGCAGGGATCTTTCTCCCAGACTGATCTTTGCCACATTTGCTGTCTCTAGAGAATGCTGCTAAGAGTGTTTTTCATAATGACACAGCATGTTTCTCTAAAAGCAAGCTGCCATGCAACAGATATTGTTTGAAGCTCCAAACAATGAAGACAGTAAAGAAAGAGGACACACTTCATTCACCTTTGTTTTAAACTACATGAGGACTCACTGAAATGAATAACCTTCCAGTATAATCCATATTTTAAATGAATTACACTACAGTCTATAAAAGTGAAAGCATTTGACATGTTACTATTTTTTCACCTATTATATACAACAATAATCTATATAGGCTGGATCTGAAGTATTATATACTCTACAGCCCCAAGTAAGAAAATTGTTGGGACAGTATGGAAAAATGCAAATAAAAAAAATGTTTCTTAGATTTATTTATATTTTTATGAATGCTGGATGTTAATTTCATAGCTCTGTACATTATTCAAGACCCATTTAAAATGTGTAAAAATGTGTCATGTTTATTATCTGAAATTAATGAAATTTTGAACACATTTATGTCAAAATGAAGCAGAACTACATCCTTCTGGTCATGAAGAGATGTGTCTAGCTAACCAAGCTGGGCAGTGTATCTCTTCATCTGAGTCTTGATTGCTCACCAGACAATTCCACAGCTTTGTTCTCTGCTTAACAAAAGTGAGAGTAAAATTCAACTATTTATTATTTTTGATAAATGTTTTTATCAAGAGCAGCTCGGAGGAGATGCCCATACAAACATGTATGAACAGAGCTCAAGAGTCGGGAAGGTTTAGGTCCGCAGGGAGGTTTAGACTGGCTATGCAAGGTTCTCACAACCTATTATCTAGGTGATGCTGAAATGTAATTTCTCAGAAAGTTGTGACAACAAAGTAGAAGCCTGCAATTTTCCACATTCTAATTTGATTATTTTTTCAGGAGTGTGATAAAGATTAATTTTCTTGTCTTTCATGAGATCCATGGTGTAATGGTTAGCACTCTGGATTCTGAATCCAGGTCTTGTTACCAGAAGGTTGCTGATTCAAGCCCCTGGCAGGACATGACTGAAGTGTCCTTGAGCAAGGCTCTTAACCCCCAACTGCTCCCTGGGTGCTGAGGATAGTGCTGCCTACCACTTCAGGTATGTGTGCTCACTGTTCAGTAAAGTGTGTATGTGTTCACTGAACAGATGTGTTAAATGCGGAGGTAAAGTCCCTCTGTGTGCAAGCATATTGGCCAATGATTGTACACTTTCAATTGTAACATTGTCAGAATGTCCTAGAATGTTGTCACAACACTTTCTGAGGAATGACACTGAGGACCCCAATTATGTTATTTGCCAATTATGTTGCCAATGAAAGAAAGTAGACAATGACATTGTGATAATGTTATGTGTTTACAAAAATAAATTTAAAATAATTTTCGACATGTATCTGCAACAAAGCTAATTTGACTGGAAACATGGGCCATATTTATCAATCCTCTTAGGAACTCTGACGGGGGATCTCAGCTTATGCCTTTTATGTAACACTGATGTGAAATACATAAGATCTGATCCTAGACCAGTGCTCTTGCTCTGAGATCCTTAAGTAATATGATTCAATGGTTTCAAATGCCTGAACATTACAGTATGTGCAAGCTGATAGCTTTTAGCTGTTGATAACAGTGCCCTACCCTCACTAGGCGTGCCCTCTTTACCAGGTCATTAAGCTTTCTCAGGGCAGAGTTGCGAGGCAGGTTTTGGATATCAGCAAACAGGTCATCTTCTTCACACTCAAACAGCCTACGGTTGTCGGTCTTCCTCAGTGGAGCAGACCAGAAGGAGCCGATGTAGACCCTCAGAACCTCAGGAGTGTGGAACACTTTGCCCAGAGACCACATGAGGGCTCCGTACACCCTCATCAGCTGCTGAGAGTCCACCATGTCAGCTTTATTGAGGACCACCCTCAGCTTGTCCTCATTGCCTCTCAGAGCCATGATGGTGCGGGAGAACTCGTCAGAGAGCTCCAGCTTATGTGCGTCACAAAGGAGGATGATGCGGTCCACATGTTCCGCAAACCACCGAAGCACTGCTGGAAAGTCATATCCTAGGATTTCACAATAAATAAGACATAGCATTTGAGCTTACACTTCATTAACTCACTTTCATTTCTGAACTGTACAAAACTTCAGCCAGAATCATTTTCAGTGCATTTCATGAATAATAAGTGCAGCATTTTTAAGGGGTATACTTACACAGTTTAAGCCATAGACTAGATAAACACAAGGGAGTAAACAAAAGCATGCTGTTCACCTTGTATAACAGGGTTGTAAAGACTAAATGTTTAGTGGATGCTCCTTTAATACTCAGTCTTGATGATCTTAACAGTTAAAGTGCTAATTATAGAACTTTCCAGATCAGTCTTACTTATACTTTTCAGTATTTTGCTTCGGTATTTTGTTTTTGCATGTTGCAGGCATCGGTTTCTAAATTAGCTTATTTTAACCAATATAGTTAAGTTTGTCATTGAAAAAAATGAAAATCAGGGGCCCCGAGTGGCTCAGCGGCAAAGATGCTACCACTATGACACGAGGATCGCAAGTTCGAATCCCGGTCATGCTGTTTGCCATCAACAGCCGTGGCCCAAGAGAGCAAAAATTGGCAGTGCTCTCTCTGGGCGGGTAGATGGCGCTCTCTCTCTCCTTATCACTTTCACGTTGCAATGTCTTCACGTTGCAATGGCTCAGGCGTCTACTGATTGGTCCAGTCGGAGCTGGGGACCCTGTGTGCCTTCCTCCGAGCGCGTTAGGCTCTCCAGTGACGGTGTATCAGCAGTGGTTCGAAAAAGAGGCGGTGGCTGCATCACACGCAACAAAGGAGGCTTGTGCTTGCCTGCACCCTCCTAGAGTCAGGGACATTACAAAGTGATGGGGAGAGGCCTAACAGAGGGGATGGGCTAATTGGCTACCTCTACATTGGGAAGAGGATAAAAATGGGCAAAAACCTAGAAATAAATTCTTTTCAAAAAAGGAATGCAACAATACTTTGCAGTGAGAGGATCTCAGTTAGATGGATATATAGCGGAGATAATGTATGATTGTTGCTGTGGATGTGAGAGGTATTGGGTTCAAATCCCGGACGAGCCCC
>BRDA01000943.1:20254-31375 GCA_036984385.1 Crenuchus spilurus | reverse complement strand
ATATATATATATATATATATATATATATATATATATATATATATATATATATATATAAAAATTAATAATTTAAGGAAGGAACCACCTAAAGAGACTCATAAAAAGTTATTTCAGAATGAATCTAAAATGCATTCTAACCTTTACAGGTGAACCTAAAATAACATTCTCCAAACTTTTGAATGCACATGTCTGACTGTTCAGTGTTTTAGTACTTTATGCAGAACTTGCTGTTCTATAACAAGAAGCTTAACAGCAAAATTCACAACCAATAAACATCCTGGTTCAGTTAGAATTGGTATTTAAGCTCCTCCTCATCAGGCTGTTCACATTCTGACAACATCACACCAAGACCACACCTAACACCTGATCAACAGAACCTCACGACTGTGAGGCTTCAGACAGGATGTTCTCAGACAGGAGTAAGCACTGAGCTTAGAGTGTCACAGAGTGTCATCAGCAGGTTGTAACAGAGATACAGAGAGACTGGAAGAGTCACAGAAAGCCACAGAAGTGGACGTCTTTTGGCCGTAAAACACACTGATGACTTCACTGTGAACAGTGTCCTGCAGAACCGGATGATGATGCCACACAACTCCATCACATTTAACCCCCTGTAGTCTGAGGGTTTTCAGTCTCTCTGATGTAGTCTGACGTGCCTTCACTTTTTTTTTTTTTTTTAACAAATTACACCCATCTAAAATTATTTTTTCCAAAATGTTACTGATAACTCTTAAAAATGCATAAAATTTCAACCGAAAGCCAAATATCCCTAAGTCTGTGTGAGTAATGCGTATACACATGCATACATATCTGGAATACCTTAAATGTAATTTGTAATGTATTGCATTAGATTACTCAAAGTGAAGAATGTGTTTTAAACACTTCCATTACTTAAATAACACTGTATTAGCACATCTGCCAATGTTATTTAATTCTAACCTTTTAAATGGATTTTTCTCCAGGTCTGATCCCATATAACTTCATCTGTGTGAGGACGGGGGCAATTTTGTCTGAGATTTCGTCGCTGGATGATATTTTCTCGTGGAGAACTCTAATGCAGCTTCTGCTGATAGCATGTGTAGCCTTACTGCCCGGAGCTCTGATCCGCCGCTACAGCCAAACTCACCTCAAACTGGACGGCCTGGAGGTCAACGGCCACCACAAAGACCTCAATGACCGCAAGACGAGATGACCACATGGGTACCGCAGAACAGGGGGTTCAAATGCTGGTCCTCAGGGATCTCCCTGTTTCCTAAAAGTACTGTGGGGTATTTATTGAAAAAAACAATACTTCACCAAAAAATCATTTACATAATTTCCCACATGAAGGCAAGCCTGAGGTTTGCTTCTCTAGTTGTGCACTGGAGCTATGAGGCTAAGGTAGCTAATGTAACTAAAAATAAGTATGTTGCATAGCTAACATGGATTTCCATACCTGACGACAGTCCTGATTTTTCAGGAATCTCCATTTTTCTCTTGTTAATCTGCCAATTTCATAATGATACAAATCAAATGGGAGTTTCTCCTTTCTTTGTGAGATTTGTATTGACATATCTGTCAACCCAAGTCAGAGGTAAAGGTGAACATATAGAAATGAACATGTATCTGCTCCAAATGCTTTTTGAAAGTGAAAGTAAAGTATGTGCCCTGCACCCCAGACTATGTACGTCTCTTTTTCACAGCCTCACGTTAGCAGGTATGAATTTTGTTCACATTTATAGATAACAGTTGTTATCTTGTTGTTAGCCTCGTAGCTCCAATGCAAAGCTTAAGATCTAAACTTCAGACACCAAATCTGAGAACTATTGGTGTTTAGTGATGAATCCCAATGTTGTACAAGTGGCTCTTCATCATAGTAGTTCACCGTAGTTTGAGCACAATTGTGGAATTGCTTAACAAAATGTCCACTACTGACAAATCCGTTAACATACATAGCTAGTTATGCTAATCATGGCTAAATCATCCTAAAATGTAAAATAAGGTGAACCTCCCCTTTAAAAGGGAATTCCACAATTTCTTCAATTAAAATATAAACAAAATCATCTTTCTTGATGCCAAACGCTCCACTGTAGGCAAACTGATGCAGATTTCTTTATAATGCTGAATGTCTACAACACAAATATAACCCAGTTATTAACTCTCCAAAATCACCAGTCAACCCACACATGCCTTCTGTAATGATAAGGCCAAGTAAAAAAAAAAAATTGGTGATCATCCTTTTTCACCAAAATTTTGGGTCGGGGGGGAGGTGTTTTTTTTTTTTTTTTTTTTTTTGTTGTGGCGGCTTTTGGGGGTGTCGGCCAATCAAATGGCTGCGTGTCGTACGGTATTTGCATAAAGTTCTCTTGTGTGTTTATGGGGTCTATTTTGTAATGATTTGGGGTCTTTAAGAGGAGATTTTTGTATGTGTAATGATTGTTAGTTGTAGTCTAGTCTCTATGAGTTATTTTTAGTGTGTTTTAGTTAAGTTACCGTTAATGTGTGTCTTAGTCAGTTATTCTGTCTTATTTATAGAACCGGCCCTCTGTTTGCTTCTCTGTGTGTGAGTCTGCGCGCACGCTGCGATAATAGTTATTATAATATATTACAGTTAGTTAAAATAATCCATTGTATTTTATTTCATTAGATAACAGGGAAATGAAACGAATTTTATTGGCCGACTGCAGTGTTTTTACGATGCTGGCCACTGCAAAAGCCATGATTTGCATCACAAAAACGACCGGCCATTGGTATTGACAGTTAAGTGTACTGATTTGGGTCACGTCATTGGAAGCATGCAAAATTTGAATGATTCTAGGCCAGACTAGGGTGTTTGGCGCGTTTTTTTGTGTAAAAAAAAACAAAAACAAAAAAAACGGTCGGGTGCTTTTTAGAGGGTCGGGCGGGGATGATCACCAATTCTTTTTTTTTACTTGGCCTAATGGTGAATAGTGATACATTTTAGGCCAAAACAAATCTAAAAGCCTCATAAACCAATAGCTCAGACATATATAATACACAGTCATATCAGAATATTATGATGATATTATGATTTGGATGTAGAATGTATTGTTTACTGCATGTGTAAATAAGCGAGCACACCAGTCAGTTGTAGCAGAGTGTAAACCAATCATGGGTAACGAGCGTGGTCTGTCCAAAAGGGCATGATAACAGGGTACCAGGTGAAGGATGGTAGAATCTCAGAACACACTAACTTGGTGGGATGTTCTAGCGCTGCTGTAGTGAAGCTGTACTGAGAATGGACTTGAGTGCCTGGTGTCCCACAGGTTGATGATGCCAGAACGGAACAATGACTCCAGTGAGTGGTACAGAGCATCACCATTGAACAGACACCGGTACATGTGGGCCTATGAAGCAGATATTCTGATATGACTGTGTGGTTACATATGTAGGATGTCTGGTTCCTATCAGCACCACTGTGATTATTTTTGATTGTTAGTTTATCAAAAATAGAACATTTCACCTCAAACCACTGAGAGTAGCTTTAATTATTTATCGAATATCGCAGAAATCTTTATAAAAATGACAAAAATAACCTCGGAAATCTTACGTACTGTCTTGAACACCCTTTAACCATGGCAGTAATAGAAAATACCCTGGTGAAAATGTCAAATATGTTTCAGTACATGAATACAGTACTGTGTGATACATTTTAAATACAATTTCAATAACGATTAAGCAGAATAGCTTCTGATTTTATAATGAGCTTATTTTGTAGCAGGTCTTAAGCATTTGTGTTTGCTAAAGCTGTGTGATTTGATGTGCCTTTGGCCGTATTGTGCCCTTAAGCCTTATATGAGTCTATGCACTGAAGAAGGTGGACTTGTTCGTCTCAGGTGTTGTAGTAAAGTTTGTTTACACATTTTCTAGCACAGTATTTATTTATTTATGCCATTCGCTGCCAAAGATACAACATATACTTATAAAATATCAAAGAATGTATTTTTAATCTTACTTTTCGGTTTCAGAATCCTGTATTTGTGGTCTACAGAAGTTATGTTAGCACACCTGGATAAGTTTCTAAATTGAAAATCCTCAAACTTTTGCACTTTAAGGCTTTTACTTTGGCGTCTTAATGCTCGCGTAACCTTTACTGAATTTAACATGAATTTAAGAAAAAGATCCAATGTTGCTTTTATGTTTTATATGTAGCTGTTTTATATAAATAGGAGCCACTCTAAAATGTGCCGAAAATGGCCTTTTTTTGATGAGTTCACTTATTTTTCTAGGGGTGCACTAACATTTGCACACAGCTGTAAGGAAGAAGCTGGTCAGCTTTAAAACTGCTGTATTCCTTATTTTTATTACAGCTGTGCTGTGACCTGCTCTAACAAACCTTTTTGCACTTACATACTGATGTCAGAGGTTTCTAACTTGAATTTATTTTATTTTATTTTATTTAGCTAAAAACTGCAAATGTGGGTGTCGGTATGATCTAAAAGCAAAGGGGATTTGCCCCCTGTGAGCAAACGGCAGTGCTTGATGGGATGTACAATGACAACCTTCACTTTTACTTTCACTTTCTTCTCTTTTTCCTATGGACACCTCCAGGTCTGTTTGGATTTTGTTGTAAAAACTATTGTTAAAAACACATTTTGCTGCCATCAACAGCCGGGGCCCAAGAGAGCAAAAAATGGCAGTGCTCTCTCTGGGCAGGTAGATGGCGCTCTCACTCTCTCTATCACATTGTAATGTCTGCTGGCTCAGGCGTCTACTGATTGGTCCATTCAGAGCTGGGAATCCTGAGCTTTCCTCCGAGAGCGTTGGCTCCCCAGTGACGGTGTATCAGCGATAGTTCAAAAAGAGGTGGTGGGTGCATCACACGCAACGGAGAAGGCGTGTGCATGTCTTCACCCTCCTAGAGTCAGGGACAGTTCAAAGTGATGGGGAGAGCCCCCTAGTGGATGGGATGGGTTAATTGGCTACTACCACATTGGAAAGGAGAGAAAATTGGCAAAAATTAATTAAAAAAAAAATTTTGGAGCACGTTTTTCTCCAGAAATGAAGATTTGAAAGGTTTGAGCACTGACATCACAAAGAAAATCTTCAAACGTTGTGTCTGAGGGCCAAAATGGTCCCATTTTGAATGCAGGTTAATGAAAAGAGATGGCATTCGTATAAGAGAAGTAATTTTGGTACATGTCTGTTCATCATCAAATATTCACATTATATAGAGACCAGCTGCTGTGATGAAACGCTGTAGAAAATAAAAATGGATGAAGTTGACATTAACAATTTGCAGAGTCATGAATAAAGAACAAACGATCACTTTCCCTCTAAATAAACCTAAACAGTCTTTAATGTTATTCAGACATTATATATCAAGTTCTTAAGGCCAAACTTTTGACAGGAGGTGTATGTTCAGGGTTCGTTCTTCTGTTTGTTTTTTTCTTGAGTGTGCATAGATTCTTGCAAATGTCTTTGTGTCATTGATGCTTCAGTTTGAGATATTGTGCATGTATAATTATCTATTTACTGTGCTGGTCTGCTGGTGTTTGTTTTTTACAGTTTGATGCAAGATTTTTATTTCATTTTTCAGTTTTTCTTTCAAATTACTGAGTTTCTCACTTCTGTTAGACTTCATTTCAATGTCTTATTTAATTCTGCTGGAACAATAAACAGCTAATGACATAACACTAAGCTTATTGTCCTTGACGGAGAACACTGTCACTCTTAGGTGATCCTTATGGAGATGTGAAGCCATGTTTACTAAGGAAAAAATCCCCAAAACACTGTTTTTCAAAGATCAGGACCCCCACAGCGCAAAGTGGTGGATCATTCTCAGCACAGCAGTGACACTGACGTGGTGGTGGTGTGTTGAATGGATCAGACACAGCCGAGCTGCTGGAGATGTTAAACACTGTTAGCTCACTGTCCACTCTATTAGACACACCTACCTTGTTGGTCCAGCTTGTAGATGTTACGTCAGAGACTGAACCACCACATCAGTGTCAATGCGATGCGGAGAATGTGACGATCCTGATCATTAAAGAACGGTGAATGGAGGCTAATAAAGTATACAGAGAAACAGATAGACTACAGTCTGTATAATGGAGCTGACATGGACAATGAACAATTCTTATAGTGAAGGGCAGAATCTTTTTTGGGATGAAAGTCATAATAAATATATTCATGTGTAGATATGATATAGTTGTTTGCAAAAGTCTGTACATGCCATGAGCAGGAGTTCTAAACTTAGCCAGGTAACTTAAGCCCAAAGTCAAACTTGTGCAATGGGACTTGGGCAGAAGACTTGGGTTGACATGTTTTGTGAGCTTAAGTGCCATACGTTTACTGTAATAAATATAGTAACACTATAAAAATATAGTAATATATAATAATAATAATAAAATAATAATAATAATAATAATAATAATATAATAAAATAATAATAATAATAATAATATAATAAAATAATAATAATAATAATAGAATATCAGTAAAATGTGACATTTATCCAGGTATCAATGCACTACATTTTCATATATTTCATTCATCTAAACAAACAAATGGATGACAAAGCTACAGCAACATTGTTTTAAAGTGTCTCTTTATTGCTCATGTCCAAGCTGGTGGGCTGTGTGGTTTACCTAAAGAAATATGATAAAAAATAAAAACCCTCCAAACCGAAAAGTGAACCTGTAGCGAGTATAAGCTTGTGTCTCTAAAATCTGTTGCTGTAAATAAGCACCTTACATAAGCCAGTGCTTTCCCTGGTCTGACTTCTCTAAAAGCACAAACCATTCACAGTACAGGTGGTAACAACCTGACAGAGGAAAAACAAAAAAACAAAAAGAAAAACCCAAACGAAAACTTCCAGAGGTGTAAAAGTTCTAGAGCTAGAACATCATGCATTTCCATTACGCGGCAACTGTTAGCGCCCGCGAAACTGGAATGGGAACGGGCATGAAGAAATTAAAAAAAACAAAAAAAAAAAAAACAACCACCGAGTGTAACAGTGAGCAAAATTCTACTACAGACAGAGATCAAATGGCATACAACAGGATCAAACTCAAACCTCTCAACTAATCTCCCTAATGTGCTAAACCACACTTACTGGAGTTAGCGCCCTAGTCAGAACAGATGTGTTAATGTCCAAACTAATCTCAAGATACCGAACCCCTCTTTTTTATTCCTCTAAAACATACAGTGGAGTGGAAAGACAAATCCGTTACTGAATTACACTGCAAAGAAGACTTACAGTTTACATAAGTTGTGCCTAGCAAGCAGTTTTTTCAGTTTTCCATAATATTTAGCTAGCTAATCTTTTCGTTTTTTTTTTTTTTCTTTAATTTTTCGCTTTTTGAACTTCACCTGAATGTTAAAAAAATAATAATAATAATAATGATTATTTTGGAATCGCAATGCAAGATATAGCTATGTTAATATGATCTATCCTGGTGGTCAGTTGTAGTAGGAGTAGTTCTATTAACCTCAACAAGGTCCAATAAGCACAGCACAGTTTCTGATGAAAGGGGCGGGCGAGCCCCACCCCTTTTTTTAAACGAAGAAACCAAAAAGAAAAAAAGAAGCATGTTGGTGCTATACATGTTCTTGACTAATTCATTTTTGTCACTCTTCTTCTTTTTATTTAGAAAACGAAATAAAAAAGGCTCAAAACGATGAGCTTTACAAGGTATACAAAATACGTAAAAAGAAATTAAAACATTGGACTGAGGTACCCTGTTCTTGAGGTAGTATGTTATTATTATCGTACTAGTTTGCGTAACAAGGTCAACCTGTGTTTTTCGACCTGTGTAGACAATCATATATTGGCATTGCTTGCTTTTTTTCCTCTATATATCTGAGCAATGACCGATAAGCACACTGCTCTGCTTTGTGTTCGTCATTTAAATATGCAGTGTGTACTACTCTCACGCTGATCACAATCAATGATCAATGTAGTGATACGTCACTCTAACTACGTACATCTGACCATTTTTTTTTCTTCACCAATAGCAAATTTTTTTAAAAGAAATTTTCAAATGAGATCATCAAATTTTAGCTTGCAAAAAGTCAGTATCTGATGTTTTTTCCTTTCAAAAATTGCCATTTTTACAAACGCTAAAGGGCATAAAAATAAACCAAAAATTTAAATAATGAGAAAAAAAACCTGCCTGTTTGTCCTTTGTATGTTTATAGAATTTTAAAAAAGCCTCATAAATATTCTTTCTTTCTATGTAGGCTAGATATGAACAAACGTAAACACTCCCTCGCAAACCGTGTTTCGTATGATGGCCAAAAAAATAATCATCATTCGTTTTGCTGCAGCAGAACCATAAACCACACGCCTGAAACATAGGACATGAAGGGGTAGGAAGCAAGAGAGAAAGAAGGGAAAAAAAAGATAACCGTTAAAAAAGGGACACGTTAGCAAATTACGTTAGCTGCCTAGCCTTGTTCAGCACGTCAGCCGGCAGAAGGCAGTTACACAATATACATTCATGACTACTGGGCTGCTTGCTCAGGACTTGATTACGATCCCAAAACTTCAGCCCATAGACACCACAAGTTATTGCACTCGCACTTCACAAGACTTTTTGCTGTTCACTTTCCACAAATGATTCTCTTTTTTTAAGTGCTTGTGTTGAATGTAGATACACATCATATAATTTGTGTTAGCAAAACGCAGACATGGCTTTACCAAAATAAGACATTCGGCCTGAACTTGTCCAGGCTGACTCACGATTTTACAATCATCATCGAAATATTGAGCTCGTTTTATCACGTTTTAGGCAGATCGGAGGAGACTTATCTTGACTTTATGAGCTAGAAGAAAGTAGGAGGGGCTTAACAGATCACGAAGCAAAGTGAAGAGAAACGTCCAGATACAGCAGCTTAAAAAATAATGGGAAATCAAAATGTTAAAATTGTTGGCACACAGGCTAATTTTGTCTGATTTTTACTAAGCAAACTACCAGTTTTAACTGCTTCTCTGGTAAGAAGTGCTTGTGCTAAGTCAAAAAAACAAAAAAACAAAAAAAACAGAGTACCTACAAGTAGGTCTGACTGTTCACATTAAGGGCCTGATTAACTAAGTAAGTGCAAAATTACAAAATTACTTAGCTTGTAAACACAGCCACTCAGACTGTGCTCGGGCAAGAAATTTGTAACGATCCAGGTGTCGTCGAAACTGGACATGCTAACCGTTGTTTAGCACATGCTAACTACTGTTAAAATCTGCTCTAGAGTTGTTGTTTTCTATTACTAGAAACGGCTTCAGCAAAAACGATTGTTTTAGAAAGAAAGCACATTATGGTCTTCTAATAAGTTAACACTGTTACAACAAATAGACCTACTCGTCTTACTTGAAACTCCCTAAGGTAGTCTGTATCAATGCATCTGCCTTCCACATCCTAGTCCCACCTACGTTAACGAAGTGTGCCCACACGCTCAATTTGAACGCGTTCATGGCTGCCCGACGAGCATCTGTAATACCAGAAGCATAAAGTTTGCTGGCAAAATCTTCCCATATTCACATCGGCAGCATGACTTCTGCTTTAAGTAATAATTACTGCATGTGTGCTTCTCAGGAGAAAGATACAACCCCTATCAAACAGTGGTCGTTTTTGCGTACCATTAGCATCTCAACACGTTCCCTCGCCCGCTAACATGTTCATCCCGATGTTGAGTTTGGAGCGCTCACAGCTTGCTCTCCTCATGAGACTCTGTCATATTTATTTAAGTTTGTTTTTTCGTTAAAGTTCTTTGGTTTTGATCTTGTTTCTTGTCCTTCTTGTCCGTTTCCTTGCCGCTCTTTATTTCTTTCTTTATCTTGCGCTTTTTGCTCATTTTGGTTTGCGCTCGGAGGAGCTACATTCATAGGCTGCTGCTTACTGGCGCCCTCTGGTGGTCACTTGGTGTGCTGGGATGGTGTTGCTGCCCCCTGTTGGTTTTTCTGTTCTTGCTGCTTTGCTTGTTGAATGATCTCTCTAATCTTCCGCTGGGCGGTCTAGCAGGAAACAAATGACAAGACAACTCAAATAAACTACACTTTAAACTTTAATTAACCCCATTATGAAAAGCTGAGATGTTAGTTATATTGCAGCTTTGGGTAGCTGAAGCTGTTGAAAAAGTGCAAGCATGTTAATTTTATGTAGAAAATGGTTCACCAAAAAAAAAAAAACCCATTCTAAAATTACCCAGAATGCAATGCATTTCATATGTGAAACCTTAAAGGAGATTTTATTGATCCCAAAATACTGAAAACATTGAATGAAACATCTATGTTGTTTGTATTCTATTTAAATAGAATCCAGAGATGAGAACTGTTTTCTGATTGGCTGGTAAGTGTGTATTTATTCTGTATATACTGTACCTATGAAGTAGATGCAGTAAATCATCCGTCTATATCAATGCACATTAAATAGTAACTATAATAATCACAGTAAATATCCACTGACTGGCAACCTGTGATAGAGGAGCCCATTACAACCACAGCGTACCTGACTTGCAAAAAAATGGCCGATAATTTTCACAAACACCTCATCGTTCTCGTCTGGCGTTTGGTCCCGTGGAACTACAACCTCAGCACTAGTGAGGTTCTGCAGCTCATTCACCTGTAGGTGAAAGAGAGAAATACACGTTTACTCATACAGGCCATGACATCTGGAGATTTTCTTAATTTTAAGGGGTTAAAACTCCATTCAATTTAATTCACAACAGCTCATAAATCCAGACTATTTTAGGACATTAACCCTTAACCACATCATGTAAAACAGTGTATCTTCTGACAGACATGATCAAGACCTGATCAGAACATTATATACTGATACTGATAAATCTACAGGAGCTTTAACAGCAGCTGATTTCACTGGCAGAACGATGCACTGGCCGAGTGATGTGGGAAACAGGAAGGAGTGGCCAGTGAGGTGATATTTTATTATGAATATACAAATGATGGTGCAGTTCTCTGAGTGTATTGTGAATATCAAACAAAACGTTTCTCAGACGCACTGTTTTGCCACCCTTGCCGATGACTCGACCAGCAGCAGCTGCAGGGACTTTGATATGCGTCTCCAGTTTCACCTCCTCTTTAGCAGTGAAGAAGTTCTCCTCCTTCAGCTTCCCAAATATCCGACCCTGAGCCTGTGGGTGGAGAGAGAGAGAGAGAGAGAGAGA
>BRDA01000943.1:0-15296 GCA_036984385.1 Crenuchus spilurus | reverse complement strand
CAACAAGCTGCATATTTCATTAAAGGTTTAATGAACTATGATCTTAATTGTTTTTATTTTTATTTAGCATATAGCTGAAATATAATGACGGTTATATAATAGCAGCTGCATTCTAGTGCAATAAGATGTATGTTTTATATTCAATTAACGTATGATCTGATTAGTCGACTAATCGTAAAAAATAATTGGTGATTAGTCGACTATAAAAATAATCGTTTGTGGCAGCCCTAATTATATGACATACTGAGATTAATCGTGATTAAAAAATGTATCATTTGAGAGCTCTAATTTTAAGTCTTTTTTAATGTTGATCACTCCTAGCTCATGAAAACCAGAAATCTAGGTGTGAGTGAAGGCTTAAAATGTGTCATTTCACAAGTAATAAACATAAAACGTGATAGTGTACCTTTTTGAATTAAATTATTTGATCATTATGCACTAGTACATAATTATAACTTTAACTTCAGAAACCAAAAATAAATATATTTATGAAATGTAAAAATGTAGCATGTACAGATCAGAGATGTTCAGTGCCAGTCAAAAATTTGGGCACCCCTCCTGGACATTCAGTGGTTTTTCAGAGCAACAAGCGTTATGGTTGAAGAGCAACAGGTCATAAAGATTATCCTAAATAAGCCCTAACAGTGTTAATAGTGATACACTATATGGAAGTTATCATTACTGGGACACCTGTTCAATCATTGTTTCTTATGTTATTAAAAAGACTTTATCCTGCGTTTGTTGAAGAAACCGTCTCTACCCTCCAGCGAAGACTTTTTACTAGATATTGGAGCACTGCTGTGCAGACTTGATTGCATTCAGCCACAAGAGCGTTAGTCTGGATGTTGGAGAAAGCATTCATTAGAAGAAGTGTCTACAAACATTTGGACATAAAGTGTTATGAGAGACTTACTGTCTGATGTGAAGGTAAAGAGGGTGAAGCTCCATATAGACCCCCCAGTGATGATGAGTGACCCTGTAGCAACACACACACACACACACAGACACAGGATGTGGTGTAACACAAACATGTTGACTAAAAACAGACCTCAAATGGAGATGAACCACAAGATCAAACATCATTATGTCATTGTCTACTTCGGTGTCAATTAATCAGCAGTAGTGTAAACAAAACACACACACACACACACACACTGTACCAAGCATACACATTGAAAGTGCACACTCATACAAACAAACTCTAAACAGACAGACCAAAACAAAGTCACAAGAGTGTTTAAGAGAAGCACAAATTAGAACAAGATGAGTCATGCCATAAAGTTAGGGACGGGGGAATTTCAGCTGAGATTCCTGCTAATACACACACACACACACACACACACACACACACACACAGGGCATGACCCTACATACCGCTCAGTAACCCCCCCCCCATTAATGTGGTGGATCTTCCTGTAAAGCTAAATTATAACAAATGATTCAGCCATGACTAACCACCCAGCTCCATCTCTTCACTCACGCATTACAATGACTCAGACACCAGTGTTACCAAACCAAAGTAGCAGGAACATGAGAACTACATGAACCAGACAGGCCTTTTGTACAAAACTGCCACAAGAGATACACTGCAAGCCATAATAAAATAATAAAAAAATGTATCAGCACGTGGAATCAGAGCTAATGTTTTTCTATCACTATATAAAGCATCCTAATTGATACACTATTCTTTTGGAGCGAGCAACATCTAGAATAGACTTGTTTAATTAGTTCTGATTTGTTTAAACACAGTAATTGATGGGTGACTATTGAAGAGTTTTAAAATTATAGTTGCTATAGCTGGACCCAAATATTCGACTACTCAGGTACTCCATTTCTAATTTTGGGATTCAGATATTGCATTGAGTTTTTTTTAGGCTAAATGTAGTGTAGGAGTGACGTCAGGTTTATTTATGTGCAACTTAGTGTGTGTATATATTTCAGTACAACCTTAAACCATTAGAGGGCAAGCTGGACTAGGCAATGCCTTTACAGAAGGCAAAGAAGTTAGCATATTAAAAACACTTATCGGAAAATTTAAATTTGGAAAATGATTTGCTGTATGTGCATAGTGTTGCATCAAGAATTGCAAGTTTTGAAATGTTTCAATACACAAATTTGGCAGTCAATATTCTAATTTTCAATACATTGGATGCACAAACATAACACTGTATTTTATTAACAGCTGAAGAGTTATGTAATGATTACAGATATTACATAAAAAAAACCCCAGACATGTTAGTTAAATTGTAAATATATGACTGTATTCTACCAAATAAACATTTGGCGTTAAAGACAATGATACGTTTTTAATTTACAGCCAAAGTATTGATTTGGTATCAAGTATTGTGATACTAGACTTGTTATGAGTATCAAAAGTGTATCCATGGCAGCACAACAAGCTTACATAATCACCTGAATGGTAGTAGTAGTAAGTAGTAGCTATTGTTTGGCGATGTAAAGAACCAAGGCAGCCCTACAAACTACCATTTAACACTCTGCAGCTTGCTGTCTGTTGTCCACACACTGTTAAGAACAGTATATATATATATATATATATATATATATATATATATATATATATATATATATATATATATAGTCTATTTATTTATTGAGGAAATTCTTGCCCATAACAAATACACAGTAAATAATGATCACTATATGTGAAACATCATCTATATATCGGGTTGGCTCTTACCAGGAAGGGATTGTATGTGGTGCGCAGAGGGGCGACCCCTCGAGGCCCTGCAGATGGAGACAGGACAGGCAATGCGGAGGAGAAAATCCCCAATGAACTCAGATTCAGTCCTGGAATTAGATTAGTCTGCAACTGTTAAGAGAAGAGGGGGGCATTAATGCATGTGCATATTTAACCCCTTAAACTCCAAAGGCTATCATAATGGAAATTTAAGGCATTTTTTCCACAATAAAACTGCACTGGCTGCACGGCAAAAAATGTGGAACGTTTTCAAATCATTCAAAATAATAGTGTAATAGCTATTGTGCTCCACTAGATAGCGCATTTCTACAAGGTTCCACTTTCAGCCGCAGAACGAGAGTCTGAACTGTCTGATCTGTTTCATTTAATCTACCTTGTGGCCATAATCATGGACTTGAGAAGGCTGCTTTATTCATACCTCCACTATCAAGTATTGATTCTTCTAACACGAAACGCCCTGTAAATGCCTTATTTATAAAATATAACTACAATTGTTTCAATAGTAAATAAATGCTTTCTACTGTCTAGAATCAATAAAAACATTAGAGGCTTCTTATTACTCCTCTTTATCTCATACACTGCTTTCAAGAATGTGCTCAACGCTTAAGTTTCAGAAAATAATTATTTAGTTTTATCCCAGGATGTTTATCTCAGTACAGTTTGATGTACTGACCAATAAAGACTGTGAACATTATGTTTTAATTTTTATACATGAACGCAGCATCATTTAGCACTAGCATCAAAGTATCATAATATCTCAGTGCAATTCTGCAACATCTTGTTGAACTGAAATCAAAATTGACCGCCATGTCCATTATTTTGGTATATTGGGACACTTTGAAGGCCGTTATCCTGCTTACACGCTGGTTCTGAACACATTTCATCACCTGTTTGTGGTAGGATACTGCTTTCCTTTCAGGCAGGTTAGCCTAATTAATTGTTTTGGGTACCATTCAAAGTGTCCAGAACATTGACATAAAATGATGATAAAGCTTCTTTACTGGCTGTACTTCATAAATGCCCCAAAATTAACAGAAACCTGCCAGAACCCCAGGGTACAATCTTTAATTTGACTTTTTTTTTTAGCCAAAGCACGTCTCTCCGTCAATTTTAAAACAACAACAACAAAAAAATTGGATATGTATTTTTATTGTTGTCTATAGTCTTACTAGGTCCAGTCACAGATTGCATATTCAGCTGCGTCTTTAATTGTGAACTGTACAAAAATGATCAAAATCTGAAATTTAAAATTTCACAATGAATTAAATTTGTTTCCTAAAGAAACATCATGTAATAAAAAAAATAGCACACCAAATCTGAACTCATAATACATTTAAATGAAGAAATAAATGTTGAGATGATGAATTTGATAAATTTCCAAAGAAACATATTTGAATACAATAGTAAAAAGAAACGAATCACTAAGAAATAAGCAATTATAATCAAATTAAATCATGATAAAGATGACTAAACGCTAAAGATGCTACTAAAACCTTTAAAAACTCTGATGTGCTGTGATTATTTACTATAACTGTGGAATACACTCACGTTTACTGCGGCCACATCGTTCTCATAAGCTTCTCTCAGCTTCTTCATGATCTCCACCTCCGCATTACAACACTCCTCCACCCCTCCTCTCACTGTGATGGTGCGCTCCAGGTTATATATGGTCAAGTCTTGCAGTCTACAGTGGGAAGAGAAAAAGGGATTCATTCATAAGTAATGCTAAAAGGGCGGTGCTGCAGAACTTGATGTTGAGTCGTTGTGCACTTTGGGGTCAGCTGTTTGAAACAGTGTAATTATTTATAAGTACAAAATTTTACAATCACTGTTTTCAATCATATAAAACCAGCTGACAACAATAAATATAAACACACAACCTCATATTTCAAAATATCTCAAGGAAGAAAATATGATGAGAAATTGCCACGAGCAGATAAATAAAGAATATTATTTATAGTTATTATAGAGCTCTTCAGAATTTATTTGAAAGGGCCAGTCCAGCATTTAAAGGTCAGATAATTCTTGATAATTAAATATAAAAAATATTATTATTATTATTATTATTATTATTATTATTATTATTATTATTATTATTATTATTATTAAAAATAACTAACACTTGAAGGTCATTTCAATGTTTAATTTCAATGCTGGGTAATTCCAGCATTTGAAGGTCAGCTATTTCTAGTTAATGAAAAAAAATTGAATGAAACAATGAATTCATTTAAAAATGACCACTAATTAATTAATTAATTAAATAATGAACATCATTAATTAATGACCACTGGCAACTGGTGTTGTGCATTTGATATAATCAAAAGCAGTTTGTTCATTTATAATAGAAATTCATGGTAGTTTGTAACTGTTACAGTAATGATTTGGAGTCATTTATGGGACAAAAAAGAAATTTAACTCAATAACCTCAATACAGTGAAAGACATCAGCATTACTTTCAATATTTATCGAGAACATGGAACCCGCGTGCTGAGAGCAGGTTCAGTTTTCAGCAAAAAAGTGAAAAAGTAAAACAAGCCCAGAAATAAAGAGGACGATTTCAACAAAATAAACTGCACTATAAATGGAAAAATTACATTTAACATCTATAAACAGAACCTAATCATCTGTAACATGACGAGTCTGCAGGAAGACTAACACATTACTATGCAACACCTGCTGTTGAAGTTTTATTTAGCCTGAAGTACTTTTCTCAACAGATGCCATAAAACCGTTTATTTTATGGTTTTGGCAAAGTAGCTGTATAATAAATGGGACAGATCAGTATCAGAAAACAAATCCCTTCAAGACAAAGCAAGACCCAACATTTATTTAAGAACTTGAGTAACTTTAAAAAAAAAATAGATGATGTCTAGTCAACAAATTATAAATTTAAAGTGCCACATCAAAAAATGTAAATATCACAAATAAATTTGTTTTAAAAATGCAAACTGTCATGTTTTATATTCAATACACAGAAACTGACATATTTCAAGTCTTTTTTGTTTTTAACCCTTTGGAGGCCAGCAGGATATTAATTCTGCTGATATAAAACACACTGATATAACTCTGCAAGATTTTATTCTAAAAACAAAACTAAACATACCCCGGAAAACTTAAAGGGTCTATTTTCAAATGATGTAGGCTGAATCTAAATATATTTGTAGATATTTGCGAGAGGAGCTTAAATAAGCAGAGAGCACATTTTTCACCGCGGGTCAAACAACCTGCACTTTTTTTCCGCCCACTCATGCAATCTGTCATTCATATGATGACATGGTAATTCTGGACATTCCATTGGAGGATTAGCAGCCCATGAATGTGTGAAACCCCCCCCCATTTTTGTTTTTATAAACAAAGAGCTTCCACCTGAATAAAGACCTCTCACATTAAGTGTTCACAGTGTGTTTTTTCACAATATCAGCACATCTGAAAATGGGTTTTTGGAAAATCTAAGTTTAGAGCAGATTTAATCAAAATATAGATGTATGACACTCTTACTGTTTTGACACTGTTGTTGCTGAGTTTGTGCTGAACAAAAGCCTGTGTAACACTTTGGAAAAAAAATTATTGTAGATGTGTGTAATTTATAAAAAGTCAGAGCACGTCAGGCTACATCAGAGTGAATGAAAACCTCTCAGATTCCAGAGGGTTAATGTTGATCAGTTTGGCTTATAGCTCATGAAATTCAAAAATCCAGAATCTCAGATCATTTGAATATTTATTTTGGAGTAAATTACTATTCAAACAGTATCAACATTAAAATAAAAAACTTTAAATATGTGACTTTATGTGTATGGATTATATGAGAGTTTGCCTATTAAAATAAAATTATAAACTTTTTCACAATAATCAAATTTTTGTAGATAAACATGTGCATCATTTCAGGAGTTCAAATTAACAAATCATTATCAAATTGTCATTTGAAAATGTAGTGTCCCATTCACACTTAAAAAGACAACTAGTTTGAAAAGAGTGTGCAGTACACACTTTGAGTGTATGCTTACGGTGAGATGGTGATCTTGGTCCCAGTGTCCTGCTCGATTTTCTTCAGATTCCTGCCTTCCTTTCCAATCAGACGACCCACTAGACTGTTATGAGCCAAGATCCTCAGAGGAACCTCCTCAGCACTGTGTCACAACAACAAATAAATTGTACAATAATAATGTGAATCTTCATGTAGTAAACATGTTAACACATACACTACAGAGAACAAACTTAAATACATACAACTTCTATTTATCTGCCTTCTTAACACACTGGAAAAATAAAACATACAATATAAAATACCTTACCTACCCATACATTTCATACTGATACTGTGTTTTATTAATAAAGTTTTTTTTCTGTAATGACTGTATAGCTACTATTACAGTACATCATGTATATCATTTTAAAACCAAATATATTATTATTATTGTTATTGTTGTTATTATTATTATTACTGTTATTTTAATAATAATAATAATAATAATAATAATAATAAAGATATATTCAGACATTAAATCTGTTAAATCTATTTTAAAACTATTTACGTAAACTGATCATCTGATCATAAAAATGGGTTCCAAAGTTACTACACTTAATAGCCAGGATTCATTTCTCATGAAAAAGTTAAAAGAGGTTAAAAGTGAAACTGACATTTTTGTATCGTTCGCTTCTTTCTCCATAACCTCCAGGATCATCCTGCATGCGTATGAGCAGCCCTCTGGAGATGAGTGGATGGTGATGGGCTTCTCTGCAGCTCCGGCATTCTCCTTGCGATGGATATCCACTCTGACAAAGAGAGGTTCAGAACGTAGTAACTGATCTAAAACATGCTCTGTGCTTTTTACCCCTGAACTATGAACAGAATGGCTAAAAGTAAAAGACACTCTCAATTCAAATGTATTAGCAAAAACCTGTTGCATGAAAATGTGATACAAAAACAGACTTCTAAATTTCAGAACAAAATTTCAAGAACACTACATTTTGATTCTGCAGATGTTTTAATTACATTAAAGTAGAAGTTACATCATTACCATAGCAACCCAATAGTAACCACCATGGAGTCCATAGCAATACCATAGTAACCACCTAGCAACCACTTAGTAAAACCATAGCAACCACCATGAATTTCTTAGCAACACCTTAGCAACCATTTAACAACACCTTGGCAACCACCTAGCAATACCTTAGCAACCACCATGGATACCTTTGCAATTGTTGGGAGTCATGTTACCTGCACAACATCCTGCATTTCCTTCAACATCCTGCATTTCTATTTCTAGTTAAAGTAGAATTACACTAACTATAAGAGTTTATACTATAATTATAACTGCTGTCAGAGCAAAGAAATGAAACATGAACTCAAATAACGAGCCTTAAATCTGATCTTAAGTCATTCTCATAACTAATAGTAAATAACACAGTTTTCCCTGCTGTTGTTCATTTTAAGACACATACAACAGATTTGGAATGTCAAGTACATAATTCTATTTGGTAACTACAGACTTACACTCCTTGTTAGCTACATTAGTCTCATAGCTCTGGTGCAAAACCTAAAAAGCAAACTGGCATGTCTGACTGATCTATTACATAAGATAGGTAAACTGTGTAAACCTGACTGTTTGCTGAGCTGTTACTTTAATATGAAAGTAAACAGGTTGTCCTCACTTGGATTGCGTCTGCTTAGTGATGTTTTTGATGGTCAGCCCCTCTTTGCCAATGATGGCGCCAACAAACTGTGTGGGCACCAGCAGTCTTAGTGGGAGTTCGTGCTGGCCGTGTCGGGGCCCCTGGAGGCCCCCCATGGCCCCTGGGTGTGTGGAGTCTGCCTGCTGTGCCCCTCGGCCCCCCCGGGGTGTCGCCCGCTGGGCCTGAGACCCCCCACCCCCCTCCACGTCCAGAATGTAGGACACGCTGAAGGAGTGGTTATCCAAACTGTGACCTGTCAACTTCTCAATGGCCCTGATGAGAAGAAAAAACAGAGACTGATATATTAAAATTTACCCAGTGAGTCAGCATACAACGTCATTCTTTGACAAATCTTACGGAGACAAACTGACCAAAAGATAAAGGTATGAACAGATGGAGAATGGATGTATGGAAAGTCTCTTACTCTTTAGCTTCCTCCTTTGAAGCGTATGTGACATTCACCACAGCTGTGTCTGAGTCAGCATTAACTACAGAGAGAGATAGAGAGAGAGTGTTGAGGTCAATCTAAAAATACACTCATATATTTTGTACATTTTCACATTTTGAATTTGCCATTCACAGCTAGACTTGGCCAGAGTCTGAGTCACTCACATTCACAGAACACACACACGTTCGTTTTTGGACTATGTCAGGACAGGAAGGAACATACAATTATACAAATCCTACAATTAATCACAGTCCATTTCAATTCAAGAACATTGTCACTTCACGCTCCTCATAGAGGTCAGGCTCCTCCCTTCTTTTCACTGAATTTAGCTCACAACACCTCCTGAAGGTTCAACACTTCACAGATCTATAATTTAGACTCAACAGAGGCCTCCCTGGTGACTAAGACTATACCAAGCCCCACTGGCACAGTTAATGCATGCTCAGCAACACCAGTTCCATGTGGAATTTACATAAGCTCACCAGACAAATGTGTCACCTGTGACTGAAACTTACCTTTTAACATATAATACCTCCACATGCATGAATAACAGCTGTGATTCGATTTGGCTTGGACTAGACAAATTTCTGGATGTAGGCAACATCAATATTCAGCCGCTCTTGCATGAAAGATTTGCGAAGTTTAGTCAGATTTCGTGGATGCTTTCCTTGGCTTTTCACTTGTACCAAGTATTTCCACAAATTTTAAGAGGATTTTTTCAGCCCAGTCAATAAGTGAATGCTCCTGAATGCTCATCGTGACAATCAGTTACGTTTGTGGTTCATTATTGAAAACTTGATTTCAGCAGAGTAGCTACAAAAATATACAGCTAGCCAGTTGGCACAAATGTCTCGGACACCCACAGTTGCCAGGTCCAGAAAAATTCCTATTTGTTTCCTAGAAATATTTCTGGACTAATATCTCCTATTCTAGTGATTAATAGTGTTTATTGAGGATGTTTATGGACTAATATCTGCTATTCTAGTGATTAATAGTGTTTATTGAAGTCGTTTATAGACTAATATCTCCTATTCTAGTGATTAATAGTGTTTATTGAGGTTGTTTATGGACTAATATCTCCTATTCTAGTGATTAATAGTGTTTATTAAGGTTGTTTATGGACTAATATCCTATTCTATCCTATCCTATTCTAGGAACAGCGGCAGCACATTTTTACTATATTCTCAAACAGCTAGAAAAAATAAGACAAAAATAAAAGTGTGTTGTCATGAAAAATTCTATGTGACCACAGAAATTCTTTTGAGTGGTAGTGCACATACCTTAATAACCAAAAACAAATGATTTTGGTCATCTACTTTACAAAGAAAGAAGTAAGAAGAAGTAAGGATCTTTTTTTGTCCCACTGTTGTCTGGTTTTACTACAGAATGCTAAAAATACACAAAAACAAACACAAATACACACAGACTGCCTAGTGTGGGTGGTTGTGACAGCTCCTTTACTACATGCAGACGTTTGCTTCTATTATCAAGCGCCTGTCTGTCGCACAGTGACGGGAAGCCCTAAATCAGAGCACTCAACACACACACACACACACGTGCGAATGGACAGACCTCCCGGAGATCAAAGAACCACACACCACTCGACGCGACCCCCCGAGACTAGAAACCGAGCTTTCTAAACACCATTTCCGCTAAACACACACACACACACACACACACACACACACACCAAAAACAAGTAATCCACTTTGCACAACTCAACTTCAGTAGTTTCCTCCTTTTCTTATTAACATGTACCTCAGTGTTCAAACATCATTCAATAAGTGATGATTTATGATAATAAACAGTATCAGTAATAACAGCACAAACACACGGCTTTGGCTTCCAAACAAAGCGGCCCTTTAAAATGTTTTCTTGTTGCATTAACACAGAGTTCACTTGAGGTAAGTGGTCGTATGTGTGCATGCTGAGTGTTTTACAATAGATCAGCCAATCACATTTCAGAACCAGTTTTACAATTACATATAAAGTCAACAGGAGATCAAAACCTGATCTCAGCACTATTACTCAGTACAAATGGGCTGAATAAACAGAACAGGACCAGCACAGGGGAGACCTATGAGAAATTTAGGACTGCTAAATGGTCCATTAGATGAGTAAGAGTAGGTTTTTAGACTCTGTGTGTGTGTGTGTGTGTGTGTGTGTGTGTGTGTGTGTGTGTGTGTGTGTGTGTGTGTGTGTGAGAGAGAGAGATGCAGCTCTTCACAGACCATATTAAACAAAAGGTTAAACAAAATCTGAGCACACACACTCAGTCTAGTATTACTATATCTGTGAGGATGTTCCACTGTGTAATACTGGGAGCATCGCAAATAAGGAAACACCCATATAAAATGGAAAAGGTCTGGCAGATGGCTCAGTTGTAGACACAAGCTGTGAGGAAAGGGGGAAACCAGTTAAGCTATGTCACCATCTTGATTCAGCTTCAGTTTTACAAATGTGAAGGTCGGTGTGTGACACATCAAACGGGTAGAGAATTTCACCACAAAAACAGTGGTGTGCTTCACGTTGATGTACCTTTATTTAGGGATGCTCCGATCAGGTTTTATGCTGCCGATCACTGATACCGATCACATTGATTGGCTGTACATTTTTAAAATTTAATTATGATGAGTGCTACTGGTAGAGGTGGGTAATCCAGGTCCAGAAAGTAAAAATCCATTCCAGGATTTTGCTCCAACTTCATGTGTCTCTGCTGCAGCATATCTGCAGTGGAACCAACAAGGCAGTTTAAATAAAATCCTGGGGTGGATTTTTACTTTCTGGACATGGATTACCCACCGCTAGCTAATGGCTACGTGATATGAAAAAGGAACCAAAAAATCCCCTTAATTTAGACAAGAACATGTTTTTACTTTCTTTTTCAAGAGAAAAAAAATACAAAAAACTTTCAACTATTCAAGTCAAAAGGAAACTGAACTATACTTATAGTTCACCTGCTATCAGTAACAACCTTTAACAGACTGAAAACATTAAGACTCTCAGCAGGCTAAATAGTACAGAAAGTCAAATCTCACAACATGGCCTAAATCAAATAATGTCAAGTAAAAAAGGAAACATTCATTCTTTTTTAATAAATAGGAGCATCTCAGCTTTTTCAGTCATGAGTCTGCTCCTGTGTTTGTCCACAGTGTTGGATGAAGCGCTGAATAAGCATCACTCTGTACACTTGTGCAGTGAGCCTCAAAACCTCACCACACTCCGCCCAGTGTTTGTTCTTTAAATGTCGTATAAAATTTGTTGTGTTGAAGCATTTTAACGCGCTTCCCTAGTGAGGTCTTTTTTCGCGGCATGTGCTGAAGGATGCAAACTTTGCATCACTCTCACAGACAGTGCAAAAGCTCCACACTTTTGTTTTGTTGAGGATTTGGCACCGCATGCCTGCACAGTGTGAAGGGAAGGGGGCGGGGACACTGCACACAGAGCCTCTGCAGGTTCCAGGTGTGAAATACAGGTGATCAGTTTTTGTGATTGGCAGTGAAAGGCATTGATCGGCATATATCACATTCTTTTTTTTCCGGAAATCGGCCGATCGATCAGAACATCAATAACTTTCTCATTTGATTGATTTGGTTCTTTTTATCTACTTTTAGCGCTTGTGTTTCAATTGGATGTAGTTTTAGGTCATATTTACACCAAAATACGGTGGTAACCCTACTTACGAGTTTAATCTGTGCAGGAGCCGAGCTCGTTAGCTGGTTTGCTCGTTAGCTGGATGCATTTTCTCCATAAGAATACATGTAAAATGATTAATCCGTGTCAGCCGGCCAATATACAGTATACTTTAATATACTAAATAATGTGTTTATATGGGTTTTTAAAACATAAACGAGATGACGACGGCGCTCGTGTAGGCTGGCTGCTAATGAGAGGGAGACCGACGGTGCTCGTGTAGGCTGGCGGCTAAGGAGGACAGGAGGACGGGCGTACGTGTATGGCATGGTTACACTTATCATATGAAAAGTAAAAGTAAAATGTATCTAACTTTCTTGTTCACTACCTTTTGCTGTCTTTGTGTCACTTTCACTAGCACTTTCACTTTCACTGGACAGCGGTCAAAGGTAATGACTGACCTCTTCTTCTACGCTAGCATCTAGGGGATGCTACGACCACAGTGCCCCTAGCGGTTGGCATACTTGAACTAATTTACGCTACTCGTTACTTGGAATTTCATTCGTTACCTGGAACAAAAATATTCCGAGATCTCGACTCGTTACCTGGAATACTCGTTAGTAGGGATGTTCCTAAGTGGGGTTACCACTGTACAGAAAAATATTCAAATATAGAAGAGGACACATGTGACCCCACATCATGACATTCAAAAATGAACAAGTGTGTGTGTGTGTGTGTGTGTGTATGAGAGAGAGAGAGAGAGAGAGAGATGTCAAAATGATTTAACAGTCTCATTATGAAATTCCACCATCTTCATCATCATCATCATCATCATCAGCATCATCTTAAAAACCTCTTAAATTAAAGACTATGGGAAGGCCACACTGCGTACACACACAAACACAGAATGACAGCACAGTCACCATGACTTATGATGATTTACACACAGAGTGATTCAGACCACCCACACACACACACACACACACACACACACAATAAAGACAAATGCACAGATGTGTTTACACTCAGACACACTCACATTTTAAAGGTGATCATACCTTGCTCCACGTTTTCTACTGAACCGTACTGTGACAACAGGCCGTCCAACACCTGCAGAGAAAAGAGAACTCAAATAAATCACACCTGCACCTGAAACCCCACCCAGTCTCTGCCGTCCCAGTTTGGTCAGACAGTAACCGGATGCTTCTTTTGTCTTTCAGTACATTCACACAACAGGACTGTATTCACTCGACATTTTTTGGTGAATTGAAAGGAAGAACACAAGACATTAAAACCTTTAACCTGTGACTTTTGTTATACTATAAGGATTATATCCATTAACTATGTGAAAGCAGTGCACACTGGTGGAGTTTTTCTTGTGTTATAGGAGAGGAATGATCTGAAACACACTCAATGAGCTCAAATACTAAAAAAAAGTGTATTTAGTAATATAAGAAACTAAAATAATACACATTCCACAGCTTTCTGTGTCAAAGGCAGATCACTGTCTCTTTTGCTATGTTCATGGCTCTACCTGAAAGTTGGATGGTTTTATAGGATGACCGGCTCACTCTTGTCATGCACAATCAGGTTAAGTTCACACTCAGAAAAACAGGAGTGTGAAAAAACTATTGAAGCAAAAAACACAACGGTTTTGAGCGTCTCCTGCAAAATGCATCCACATGCTGTGTTTGCTCTAAAATGCTCTTCTGTTGAGTTAATAAGGATGATTTGAGCTTCTGACTTGAAGGAAGAGCTGCGTTTAGTTCCCTGCTTTATTGAGCATCAAAAGCCAATGTTATAGCAATATTCACTGTAACACTGATATACCTTCCACTCGTAATACAGATATAATCAAGCGCTAAAGTACTTGCTTATATAGTGCCAAAAGTCTGAAAGGTTTGTCTATGAGACACTCAGTGTTATAGGGTTATGACGTACAGCAATTTAACACAGTGTATTAAGTATAATGCCGCAGAAAGGGACGTTTGGTTTAGTTATATGTGAGTAGGCCTGGGCGATAAACCGAACATTTACCGATACTGAAATGTATGACAATAACCGATGTCATTTTGCCCATGTAGGTATTTTCAGTGTCTTCAAAAAATGAAAAGAAAAGTAGTTTTTGTCTTTTTTGTTGGCTATGTTCATGTTCAAAGTTAATTAAAGTGGTAATAAAAAGGGAATTGTACCATCAAAATAACTGGCTGTGAAGTATTTATGTTGGTCTAACACATTCTTTATTTTTGGGGTGTGTGTGTATTAGTATTATCGTCCATTTATCGTTATCGAGGTGAACTGCTCAATATATCGCAATACTGATTTTAGGCCATATCGTCCCAGCCCTAAATGTGAGATAAATATCCACCAATAGAAATTCGATTTCTGTTGATTAAGTGCCTTTTTCAATTATTTTGTAAAGTCACGTGCGACCAAAAGGCTAAATTAAATATAAATTACGTTCTGAAAGTCTGACAGCTTCATTGAGGAAAGGAGAAACAGTAACGCATGCACGGATGGATGGACTGACAGACAGAGATGGAGGTACACAGCATAATAAAAGCAGAGGCACAAACCATGAAGTGCTGAAGTGTAGCGGGAAGGGAACAGATAGAGAGGGAGAGAATAAATGAATAAAAAATGCGGAAATGAGGTCAGGAGAAAGAAATAGATAGAAAAAGAGAGAGAAAAAGAACTGAACCAATAGAAAAGTCCCAATCATGCCAGTGCTCTCACCAATTGCCTACATCGTTCCAGAAGTAATTGTTTAATGACTGAACAGTTTATGAGCAGATAAACACAATCCACAAGGACACAAACACT
>BRDA01000941.1:17608-32580 GCA_036984385.1 Crenuchus spilurus | reverse complement strand
TATTGGATCATTTTCCTCAATAAATAAATGAGCAAGTCTAATATTTGTGTCTCATTAGTTTTCTCTTTATCTACTTTAGGACTTGTGTGAACATCTAATGATCTTTTAGGTCACATTTATGCAGAAATATAAACAATCCAGAAGTTTCAAGCACCACTCTGGCTAATATCTCCTCCTTGTGCGACCAAAACAGAGACTTGGACTGTCTGAAACGGTCCTGTGGTATATGGGATCAAGATGTTTGTAGATCTTTTAAGTCCTGTAAGTTTCAATGTGGACGTGGGTTGCAGTGCATCTTACAGATGTTCAGATTAAGATCACTTAAAGTCACTGCTGACTCATCACAAACCTTGCTTTGGACCAGAACCAGTCATCTGATCACTACTTGGACTATTTGGACCTTATCAAAGCATCCCACTCATCATCTATGGAAATTCTGTCGTTCCTACCATCTAAAATGGCCAAGACCGTCACCATGCAACAGCATAATCAATGTCATCTGAGTTATCTGACGATGTGGTGCCTTGCTCAAGGCCTCTTGAGCCCTAAGATGCCTAGAAGAGTCAACCGTCACCACATACGAATTTGATCTCCACCTTCATGCCATTCGTGCACATATACTAGTAAACACACTCTAGGGGGCCTTGAGTGGTACGCAGCCCCATCATTCGGGCTGGTGCCAAGCTTTCCTTGCTCAAGGGCAAGGCTCAGGGGATCGATCCGGCGACATTTTAGTCCTAAGCCCACTTCTTTTACCATGTAACAACTGTTTTTACACCATTATGGTCATTTTCAGCCTCATGTCTTTGGATTTCGCTGATCCAGTGCGATGCTCCCAACGTCACAGTTTGTGTTCTAGTACTCAGGAACACTTTATTATGTATGGAAGTGATTTGTAAACCAATGGAAGTCATTTCCTCCAGTGAGTGCATTTTGAAATCATCAGTTCAGTTCCTCCTAAAGAGATGCAGACATCTGATCATCACTCTCCATCTCGCTCACTCGTTTTGGTTTGTTTCATAACTTTCTTTCAGGTCTAATAGCCGAGTGTGAAGTCCGGTCTAGCCTGAGATGATTTAGTTCGTAGCGTTTTAGACTTCTTACGTTGTCCCTGTAGAGCGTGTAGATGTGTGTATGTGACTGTTTCTTATATGAGTGTGTGTGAGTGTGTAGCATTTCCATATTTGTGTGTCCAGGTTGTCGTATTTGTGTGTTTTCCAATGTGTCTGTCCAATGTGTTACTGTTCTAACCGTAAAAGGTCATTACTGTGTTTTGTTTGTGTTAGGGGTGTAAAAATTAAATAAACAAAATAAAAATAAAGAAATAAAGATATAGATACTACAATATGAACATATATATATATATATATATATATATATATATATATATATATATATATATATAGTCTCTATAGTGGAAAAGTTTCCTTCACTAAGTCCAATAACTTTGGAAAACTTGGAAAAGACTGTTACCCCGCTTATACTCCGGTTGCCACACACTTAGTCATTTTTCTGTATTTATATACACACGTAAAACATGATGAGTCGCTCAAAAAGTCCTTAAAAAGCTTAATCTCTGTTCTGGAAACAAACTGTAAATATCTGTTGATTGGCAACCTGCAATATGCTAGTTACGTATAGTAGCTATAGTATACGCGTCTCTCTTATATAGCAAAAATCGAATTTAATCAAATCCTTCAAGTGTATTCCAATCAATAAAAAAGATTTACACCCTCTGTGTGCATTTTAAGTGTGTGTGGCTGCTCCATATTCCTCCATGTATGGCTCTGTGTATGACTGTTGGCCCTGTTGTTGCTTGCAGGACTTTGGCATGGCGGAGGAGTTTGCCTCCAGGGCTCTAGAGTTGAAACCCAAATCCTATGAGGCCTATTACGCACGAGCCCGAGCCAAGCGCAGCAGCAGGTAACCCTAGCAATCAACAGGCTGGGCGGCGAGGCCTTAATCTTACCACTTTGCCAGTATCTGGTCTTTGTAATGGGGTGAAACCATACAGAGACACGCCCCTTAGCCTCAATAGAGTTGTAAGGATAAGGAATCCTAGGCTTATTCTCATACATCTACATAATTTTGTTTCTTTCCCCCCTGCAGACGTATATCATCTACCACATCTGCTTGTTTTTCTTTATCAGAGTTTCTTTTTTATCCATACAGTCTCACATTATTTGGATTAGTAGTACAGACAGAGTACTCCCTGCTATAGACACGTTACATGTGGATTTAAAATGCACTCAGCATTTAATGATTTTTAGCTTTAAAAAAATCAGGACTTGTTTATCACTTTTTTCTTTCTTTTTCCTGTTTCTCTCCATTTCTAGGCAATTCCACGCAGCCCTGGAGGACCTGAGTGAAGCCATGCGCCTCTGCCCCAACAACCGCGAGATCCAGCGTCTGCTGCAGCGCGTGGAAGAAGAGTGTCGCCAGGTTGCACAGCAACAGGAGCTGGATCCACCCCCTTCGCCTCCCCACTGCCAAGACCCACCCATGGCTCCGCTTCCCCCACTAGAGCCCCGCCTCTCAGACATGGAGCCCGTGCAGGACCTGTTCGAGGAGGATGAGGATTACCTAGAGCGGGACTTAGACGGTCTACCGCTAGGTGTCACTGCTGAGCCTCGTTCTAGTCCGTCAGGCCTACCGGTCATTCAAAACATCCTGCCTCCTTCCCCCAGTCACCGGGACTCCCCCTATCTGTCTGGAGGCCCTCCAATGGGCCAGGCTTTTGATCTCCGTCCCACTCCTCCTTCTATGTCATCCCCGACTCGTCAGGGCTATCAGTCCACTTCTCCTTCGCTCTCTCCTACTCACCAAAGCTCTCACTACCGTCCAAGTCCACCGCATACATCTCCGGCGCATCAAGCCTCTTCCTCCTCTTCCTCTTCTTCCTACCACTTCAGTCCTCCTCCTTCCCCTTTACGTCGTGGTGGGCCACAGTATCGCTCCAGTCCCACCTCCACCACTGAGAACTTGGGCCTCTACCGGCCCCAGTCCGCCTCCGCTGCTACATCGGTTCGCTACCAGCAGGAACAGCAGCTTGCAGGACGTCCCAAATCCCCACTCTCCAAGATGAGCAGCCAGCGCTCCTTCCAGGCTGCCCAGCTTCCACAGCAGCAGGGTCAGTGGCTGCAGCCAGCCAAGGCCCAAATCATCCGTACCAATCAGCCAAGCGCCTCGGTTCATTCTAGTGCAGTGCTGGGCAGCAGTGCCTACAGTCAGATGGCCCATTCCATGAGCGCTCGATGTCCTGGAGACATGGATGAGCTTGGAGAAGTTGGTGGCTATCCTGTTCCGCTGCAGGGGGCGTTGTACCCACGAGCACTCAGCATGGATCCCAGCGCCATGGAAGATGAACTTCCTCAGAGGCCATCTTCCGCATACAGGCCAAGTGCCCCTGGCCTACGCTATGGTCAAACACCCCAGATAAGTCGCAGCCAGTCTGCTGCGTATTACCCCATTTCACCTCATGAAATTGAGCGACAAGCGCAACTGGGGTCCCCTGAAAACCCTCACGCCCTTAGACGTCCCGTTAGTGCTACCAGTGCTGAACCTAAACCACACTTGCCCACTCCACGCCCACTGATCCACTCGCAAAGCGTGGGCCTGCGCTTTTCACACTCTAACAACAGCCTGGGCTTGACCATGGGATCCGCTGCTAACCTAGGCCCAGGATTCAGGCCTTCTTCTTCAGCTCAGCAGATGGAGATCCCACTAAAGCTAGCCTACGAAAGTGGATATTGTGATGCCTCATCACCTGTGTCCCCACCAGGTATGGTGGGGGGCGGCACATACCCAGGCGAAAGTGTGCGCTCAAGGTCCACGCCCTTCATGGGTGTCATAGACAAGACAGCACGGACTCAGCAGTACCAGCAGCAGCCATCATCGCTGGCCCCATCCTCTTCCACCCGTGCTTGGGCTGTTTCATCCCTCGACACGGTGGTGAGCAGTCCTGCCACGTCACCTGGTAACACAGGATATGGGCAGCAAGCCTCAGGCCTTGGCCACATAGCCTATTACAACCCCACCAACAATGCTCACAACGGGCACTTGGCTGAGGATGACTACTACGTGGCCCGGGACAGGGCCGACAACATGGGAAGGGTCAGTCAGGCACCCACCTACCCGGATGTGAAAGTAGCCCGGACGCTGCCTGTTGCCCAAGCCTACCAGGACAGCGAGTACAGGCAAGTGGGCCGTGGCGAGCGCCAGGGTCCAACCTCCCCTATAAAACCAAAGAGGCCCTTCGTTGAGTCAAACGTGTGAGGCCACCAGGGACAGAAAGATTATGTGTACTAGGACTGGATTAGTTTTACCAGAAGAAGCTGTGGGATATATTTTTTCTCAACTTGACCAGTCGATTGGTACGGGATAAAGCACCTGCGTTATTGTCTGCAGATTCCAGCTTGGATTTAAAGATCATTAGTTTGACCGACTGCGAACATGGATGCTATTAGTGTGGGAGCTCCTGGATCGGCTACACAAAGCATCTGATTGTAAAACTAATCCAGCATGAACAGGGCTGCATACCAAGCCCGGTGTTCTCCCGTACTTTAACCAGAACCTTTTTCTGTGTGAGTGGAGTTGAACATTGGCAATGCTGCAAAAGTATCTGGACACACAGCAAGTGATTAGGACATGTAAGGACACCTGACATGCCTCGGTTAGACTGGACTGCTGTAACTGCTGTATATCCACTGGAGATGGGGCAGATACCAATACCAGTGTCAGAAACAAGCTCTTACTGATATTCCAACACTCTCAGAAAGCACATCACACGCACATGCGGGAGTGCAACTGTCTTGAGACTTCAAAAGAAAGTCATTTTGGTGTCAGTTAGTTGGGATATACAGGTTCTGGGCCGGACCAAGGCTTAGTTAGAAATGGTTCCCTACTCTATAATACCAGTGGTGCCCAATCCTGGTACTGGAGAGAGCAGGGGTGTCAAACTCCAATCCTGGAGGGTCGGGTTCTTGCAAAGTTTGGTGTTTTTTCTGACCAAACACACCTGGTTCAGTTCAGCAGGTAATTACCAGGTTTAACAACCCTGTCGAAGAGTTTGGAGGCACAGAAATCAAGGTGTCTGAAGTCCAGTGTGAAGTTTCTACAGACTATTATGGTTTGTGGTGTCTGCTGGTGTTGGTCCAAGTCCAAAGTTTTCTGCTCCGACGCTACAGTTTAACCTGGTCATTACCTGATCGTTGAATCAGGTGGGTTCACCAAACCGCAGGAATCCGGCCCTCCAGGACTGGAGTTTGACTCCAGCATTAACCCGGCTGATCCAGCTCATGAAGACCTTCAGGATCATGTTGGATCTCAAAACCGGCAGATCCAGGAGCAGGATTCTTGCACTAGCCCCTTTTCACTGTATGTAGTATGCTCTAAGTCTAGTATTTTCTTGAGACCACTTGATACATTTTGTTCACAGAAGCAAACCTTTCAGTAACAAATCATTAGTATTTTAGGGGTTTACATACAGATGTGCTCTAAAACGGGAATCTCTGTCCAATGCAAGTGTGGAAGGGAACCCTTTCGACGTAAGCTGAGGTGTCATCCAGGCCCGATGGCACACTAGCCCTTCCGTAGTTGTGAGGAACTCTGTGTGGACTCATTTGTAGATATGGCTGTAAAAGCTCGTCCCTATCAAACATGTACATAGCTAAAGCGAAAGCAACAAAAGTGTAATATTTATCATTTTAAGTTATGTTTGTAAAAAGATATACATACTTTATTTGGTTCTTGATGGTCTTGTGAGTTTAAAGTCTGCTTCTTGCTCCAGATAGGTCAGTAATGTGAATTCTTATTTTTTTTTTGGGGGGGGGCAATTATACAGTTTCAGCTTTGATAGAAATGGAAACACGTACGCTGTGACGTGACCTCTTCATAGAGGAGGTCCTGTAATGTTCATCTCTGCTCTCCGGACACAAGGTTACTGGTTCATCTCATTATTTCACTTTTGACTCGTTTTTATTGGCCCCGCCCCTTTTTCTTATTGACGATCCCGCTCTTATATGACTTAGCGTTGCACTCTTAGGGCAAATTCTCTTGGAAGCTGTACATCTTCACAAACCAGGTGACCATTTGACTCTGAAGCTGTCCAAGAACTCAGCACTGATTGGTCACTATGGATAACTGGAACTCAAAATCCTCTTAACCAATCGCTTTCAACTGCTGTGGCGTGGGGGGGAAGGGGGCGGGACTTTTTACAGTGTCATTGAATCCGGCTCACTGTAGAAGAGGTTGCTTTTTTTGAATGGTTTCTTTTATAAGGCTGATGTAAATGACTGTACATATTGTGCTTAATTAGAGTGCATGCTCTTTGCTGATACACACTTGGAAGTGCGAGTGTGTGTGTGTGTGTGTGTGTGTCTGTGTGTGTGTGTGTGTGTGTGTGTGTGGTTTGACATCTATATATAGTCAGGAGAGGACTATGGCACAATTGATTTCCTTTTACCTTTGTTTAGGACTGAAATAGTACATCATTTTGGTTTTCTTTTCCATTTTTTTTGGTCATTTTTGTTAATTTTTATTTGGATTCTGGTTGACACAGCCTCACCGCTAACAGAATTCTCTGGAAAAGGTTCGAGCAGAGGAGCCGTATGGATACGCCAGATACAAGAATGCATTTTTATCCCGTTGAAATGATTGTAAACTGTACAATCAGCTGTATGTATGGGGGGAAAACAATGTACTAATTAAAAAAAAAAAAAAAAAAAAAAAAATTACCAGTACAAATGAAACTCCAGATAAACCGAGTCAAAGCTGTACGAGTCTTGTTTTGCTCAATGTTTTCAGTCTCCAACACCGATTTCATGGTAATTCGTCAGATGTGAAGAAAAAGAAAATGTCATGAACACCTTTTTCAATGTACTTTAATGATTTCCAGTCATTGTGAGTGATGTACGTCACTTAACATACCACCACAGCAAGCTCATGACTGCAAAAGCATGTAAGGTTAGTGTTTCACAAAGAACTACACAGAATACATAACATTTATGGAACACATACACATATCAAGTGATGTTCTTGTACAAGACCTGCCTCCAGTTATCAGTCCACAGCCGCACAGTGCAAATTAGGACCTTAAAAGTTAATCATAATTTAATTTTAAGATGTTTATACGTTACATTTATTACACAATGTGACATTTCAAGCCTTTTTTGGTGGCTTATTGTAAGCTTTTTCATTATATTCTCCAGTCTTTTGCAGTCAACTGGGGGACTTTCTCATACAAACTCTGAAAGCTTCTTCCAGACCTCAGCTTGACTTCCACCCTTCCTGTTAATGTCCTTATCTTAATTACATTATGAACTATCTGAAGACACCACATCTTCTTAAAGCATTGTCCTGCATTGTGGGCATCAATTACTTTCAGAATGCTAAGAAGCTGCTTAGAGGAGCCAATGGCTGCTGATGGTTAGGCATCGAGATCATCTCTAAAACTTTTACGTTTGCATCACCTGGCCATAGTACTAACAAGCTCACAGTAACAACGTTTGACCAGGGGTGCTCAGATTTTTGCATAGCCCTGTCATTGTTTCATAACTGAATGTTTTTAAACAGCTACATGTTCCCAAACTACAGATATTGAAGACAGCCCCTTGAGTAAGACCAGTCCAGTGATGCTGCAGTAGCTTCCATTTCTTTGTACAGTTAAACATACACATTTAATACAGTGTAGACGTTTAGTACAGTAACCCGTCACTGAATATTAGCACATCAGCAAAATTTAAAGCAACAATCTGCTGATTAATTCTAATACTGTCTCGCATCTCTTCTAGCAATAGAACATAAATCACTATTAAAGCCATAACTGTAATTACAGTCTGTATGTGTGTGTGGCACTTTTGAAAACACATAACCATGAATCTGTTAGACATGATAAATCATACATCCTCATACAGCCACACATCACAAAATTAGAACATCGAGAGAATTTTTCATTTATTTCAATCAGTTTGGTTTACAGCTCATAAGTTGGCAAATCAGTACCAGTAACATGATGGGCAGTAGTAGTGTTGGCCTTTGGACTAAACACAGTGGAGCAACAGCAGCAGCTGAGACCATCAGAAACTGCACACTGGACTTCAGACACCTTGGACTCGAGACCACCGGCCCTCCAGGATTCAACACCCCTGCTTTAGGACCTTGATATTAGGAATGTGGCAGCTGTAGCTGAGAGATAGTGTTTATAATGTTTATAGTATAAGTCATGATCAACATGAAAAGAAAAACGAAAAGCCTCTGAATACGTCACTTTATGTAAAGACTGTAAAATGAGTTGATTTATGACATTTCTCATTCTAGTTTTCTGATGTATGACTGTATATTTTCACTGAGACGATGTTGTAGCACTTAGGTTGTAGGAGTGTCAGCCCCGTATGGCAGTAATAAATATTAATGAAGGCACATGATTGTTTGGCGCCCTGCCATGTTAAATAATCTGAAGTCACATTTACAGACATCTGTGATGCACGTAACAATGCACCTGGTTTGGAAACTAAAACTAATACAGCAGTGGTCACCCTGCAAACGAGTGATGGCCCAGTTCTGGCTCACATTCACTACTTTCATTCCAGATAGCAAAATTATTCTGGCCCACATTCATTTCACAGTTCATTTGGCCCACTTGCCGCATGGATTGATGGCACCTGGGCAGACCGCTCCCGTTTGCAAGATATCCACATATCAGCCAAATGTAGGTAGCACTGCCATATCTGTGCCAAAAGTGGACCACATCTGTTTTAAAACATGTGGGCCAAATAGGTTAATATGTGGGCCACTGATGGCTCATATGTAGGTAACACTGCCATATGTGTGCCAGAAGTGGACCACATCTGTTTTAGAACATGTGGGCCAAATAGGTTAATATGTGGGCCACTGATGGCTCATATGTAGGTAACACTGCCATATGTGTGCCAGAAGTGGACCACATCTGTTATGGTACATGTGGGCCAAATGTGTATTTTCAATATAAGGGCCACATTTGGCTCACATGCAGTTTGCTAGTGCCGACAGTGGGCCAGCAGTGCCATTTGTCAGCCAGAAGTGGCCCACATCTGTGTGATATCCAGGATAGGCCTCAGTGCCACCATGGAATTGCCCAAATTAAGCCACTACTCTTGAGTGGCTACATCTGGGCCAATTTTGGCTGAAAACGGACAGTGTTCAAACATTTCACACGGTAGGGTGTTCCATGCCAGAACTGTGGCCGTATTTGGTCCAGAATTAGGCCTAAAATAAGAATCACTGTTAAATCCTTAGAGCACAAAGCTGGGAGATGGGTTGTACATACATGTGCAGTGTGGTGTTCATCATCTCAGTGCTCTAAAAATCCCACAATACTCTTCTCTGAACAAAAGGGGGCAGTGTGGAGCCATTACTAACATTAAGGCCCAAACAGAAGCTGGCAGTAACTGAGAGCACAGTGGGCCTAGTCTTGAGGTTCTATCCTGCAGAACAGAACCTCACCTTCCAGGGACGGCGATTCCTGCTTCATTCACGTGTACGTGAGATCAGCATCACATAAAAATGACATCATTTGCCAAAACAAGCAACCTGAAAGAGAACAGCTGTTTGGCATGTGGCGGTGATGTTCCTGCTTCAGTGAGGTCAATACAAAGTCATCATTTCTACACGGTGAGCCAAAACATTATGATCACCTCTAAGATTGACCGGCTGCATCTGAAGGATATATGACAACAGTCGGGTCTCAAAGTGTCGATAAGTAGTGGCACAAGGACCCACAGCTGGTCATAATGTTATGGCTCATTGGTGTATGATGGGTGGAGGAACTGATGTATGTAAGTGTGGAGACTGAAAGCAGACAGAGTGGAGATGATGTTTGTGCTGGTTATGGGGAGCTGGGACAGGAGCCCTCGTTGAGTGTGTTAAAGTGCACGGACAGGGCCTCTTCCTCAGGGTTTGGAGGTCGTCGGAACTCCTCTCTGGTCAGCACGTAACCCACCAAGCCCGCGAAACACACCAGCAGGAGACCAAGAACGTTAGCCAGAGCTGCGTCAGGGGCTAACGAGGACGAAGAAGAGGACCTAATGCAACGGGAGACAGATTGTGATGCACAACCCAAATATTTAGAAAACAGCCAATTAACATGAAAGCGAATCTCAGTTAACATAAACATCTAAGACACTAATCAACAGTCAGGTACCGAGCACCTCGTGAAGGCTAGTGCATTGAATTATATTGTATTTTTATTATATTAACGTACAGTGAACTCGTTTTTCATCATTAATCTGTTGTGTTGGATGATAACCAAAACTAACGATAACTGAAGCAATATGTCCCATTAGAAATAATGTAAATCCAATTAATGTGTTCCAGACACTAAAATATGAACAAAAACACATTTTATATAGAATAACTATAGTTTTACATACAGAACACAATGAGAAATAAACACTAAAGACTAATGAAATGGATAAATGAACATTTAACATCACTCTTACAGGTTTACGCTCTGTTTTAGAGAGTGCTGATGTGGTCCAGTTTTCAGGTGGTAATGCTGCGCGCCGTCGCTTTAGTGTGACGTGTTTTAGTTTGTTTTGAATGTTATTAATTAGAAACAAAGTCAGAACGAACGACAAGCAAGTGGGTGAGTGGATGAATGGATGCTTTGTTTTTGCTAAATTAGCAGCAAGTCATGTGGGCTATAACAAACAAAATTTCCCCAAAAATACAGTCACCAACATACCAGAGATTGTTATTTGGCGAACTAGCAAGTAAAGTTAATAATGAGAAAAGCGAGAAACCCGAGCATAAACCAAAACACAGGAAGTACGACAGCGAGCACTTAGCGCTAGGCTCAGAGGTCTTGTCAGTTGAAGCTTTGATGTTGAGTTCCGCAGGTTGGATTCCTGTGGGCCGGGGAACATTATGTGGTGCGTTTTGTGCCGGGAGGTCCCTCCTGGTTCAGTATGAAGGACACAGTAGAGGGTAGAAAATATAGACAACGTTAATCTAATCTAGTTTTGTTTACTGAGAGAAGGGACTTCTGGGAATAAGTAGAGATAAGATTCCGGGTTTTTTTTCCGAATGAAATCATTTCTTCATTTTAGATCATATAGGCCTCAAAGCTGCATCAAGAGAGCTTAAAAAGCTGCCGGGAATAAATCTATACGCTGCACGAGTGCTGTTGAGATGCAAAAAGGAAGCAGGATGTAGTTCATCATGCAGCGCAGTGAAGCACAGTGACTCATTCTCCAAACAAAGCACTGCACCGGGGTACAACTGATTCGCCAATCCCTGTTTATCCTAATTGTTTTGGAGCGTCAACTGTGATGATTCAAGCTGTTCTAAATAACCTCTTCAGCTTTTTAATGTCAAAAGCCGATAATGACGAGCGCACAGATATGACATAAATCCTTTTAGACAATTAGCACAGACTACATCTGACCTCCAGTGAGCGACTGATACTCAGCAGTCTGATTTATGAATAAACGTCATTTCACCTGTTAATGGCTCCTTAAGAACCAGGGGCGAACGATATATCGACAAATGATATATTGGCCAATAAATGCATAAACATTATTATTATTATTATTATTATTATTATTGTTTTATATATAGAAAGTATATAATTGCTATTAATTTCATATTGAAATTATGGCCGATTATTCAAACCAATCATTTGTGTCCTATTTGTAGCTTGTACAGTGTCGTCTGCTGGCATTTTACAGCTCCCTGTAAAAGCTGCTGTAATGTAGTGGCTGTAAATAGTTTAAATGATCAGTATTAATTGTTAATTATTGGACCCAAAAATTAAATTTCGGTGTATGCAGTCATTTCAGAAAGGTCTTAGGATTAATAATTTACTACTAAGGCCGCAGTTGATGAATAAGAATTCTAATAAAAGGCCACTTGCATTGACTTTAATTAATTGACTTAATTTTTTAGCAAAATTAGGCATTTTGGGTCATTTTTTACCTTCAAGCTACTTCAGATACTTAAAATACTGAATATTTGGTAATCTCATAAGGTCATTTGAGTTCAGTCTGGTGTAAGAACAGCAAAAATAAACAGAAATAGGAGCCTTAAAGCAACAGTATGTCACATGTGTATAATATGTTACCCCAAAAGCAGCTGATCAGTTATGTTTGATGTTTGTCTTTAGTTTTCAGAAACAAGTTGAATGCACAGACTGAATAATAAGACGGCAGTTTAAAAGAAAGAAAAATGGCTATATATATAACTATATATATCTATATAAAAATGCAGTAACTGTAAACCCCGCCCACTCTCGTTATAATGAATGTAGATACAAACCAGGTAATGTTGGCGCTTTAAGTGCGGCAGTACTCACCTGTTGCTGAAGATCAGTTTCTCTGTGATACCTATGAGCGAGGAGCCCACAGACATGGCCAGCAGCACCAGGCCGAAGAAGACGTGCAGTGGCAGGTACCAGCTCCGCAGCATTGTGGACGCCCAGGGGAACAGGAAGAAGGCCAGGCCCAGCAGCCACTGCACAGGACACAGAGAGATGAAGACTATCGGACCAAACGAGCATGAAAACGGGTTCTCAGAACAATCAGAACTGCTAAAGAATCAGTGTAAGAGCACGCCAGAGACTCCGGGCCACACAGTCAATCATCCACATTATAACACACCTCTACCTTGTGCACACACTCATTTAAAAGTGACACAGAGATGCTAACAGACACAGCAGTGTAACTGCTACAGGAAGCAGCTGTGCTCAGAAATGAAACCTGTTTATGTCAACATACGGACTACAGGGTCTCCAGGTGAAACTGTTTCTAATGTATGTATTACTGAGCTTTTACAGTTTGTGATTATGGTCCCACTAAGGTTTTAGTCAAACTACGTCAGGTCTGATTCAGTTATGTGTGTGATCCAGGATCGTAATCTACAATGAGTGCATCTATCTACCCAAAACCAATGGACCCATGGACGGAATGACTGACCAACCAACCAACCCACCAACCCACTGACCAACCCACCGACTGACAGACCTACCAACAGACTCACTGACCAACCCACTGACCGACCTACCCACCCACTAACCAACTGACCCACCCACCAACCCACTGACCAACCAACTGACCCACTGGTGAACCCACTGACCGACCCACCAACCCACTGACCAACTGAATGACCCACTGATGAACCCCCTGACCGACCCACCAACCCACTGACCAACCCACTGACCCACTGATGAACCCACTGACTGACCAATTCACCAACCAACCCACCCACCCACTGACCAACCGACCCAACCACCAACCCACTGACTAACCAACTGACCCACGGGTGAACCCACTGACCGACCCACCAACCCACTGACCAACCGACTGACCCACTGATGAACCCACTGACTGACCAACCAACCCACCGACCCACCGTCCAACCCACTGACCGACCGTCCATCCCACTGACCGACCCACCAACTCACCGACCGACAGACCCTCCGATGAACCCACGTACCGACAGATCCACTGATGGACCCACCGAACAACCCACTGATCGACAGACCCACCAACTGATTGATTTATCATTTATTATAAATATAATGATATACAAACATACAGAAATATATATACAGACACAACAGATGACAAACAGAATTGTGTATTACATGTACAGACTGTATGTGTATGGAGAACAGTGTGATAACTACACAACAGAATACAGCAGAAGTGTATACAGTAATAAACTCAGTATATACAGTGCTGTTCTATATAATATACACTCACATCATTCACACGAGTGCACAAGAGCATCAGGCAGGAGCTGTCTCTTTTATTATAGACTATGTCTCTGGTATACATCTCAGTTTGGCTTGGCTTTAGTCTGGCTTAGGCTGCTGTCTGTGTGTGTGTGTGTGTGTGTGTGTGTGTGTGTGTGTGTGTGTGTGTGTGATGGAGAGGCCAGGTGTAGCTCACCTGCAGGAAGAAGAGCACAAAGGTCAGCATGCCGCACCAGCTGTGCAGAGAGTGCATGTTGGGGATGTTAGCGGCGTTGTGGTAATCAAACACTGCCACCAGACCTAAGAAAGATAAACATAACATTGGGAACTGAGTGGGTTACATTCAGACTACAAGCTCAAATCTGATGTTTGGTGTATCCAGATTGATTTCTGGTAGCCTGGACAGTCATGATTTTGTAAATCTGATCCAAGCCACATTTGGAGTCCGGATGCTCAGGCCGCTCAAATCAGATTTAGAAGTGCCTTTCACGTCCCTCACGACGTGCCAAATGACGAGCACAGCTGTCTGTTGTTCAGTGATCACTGATCAGAAAGCTCTACACTAATTAGAGTTTGCCAAACGTAACTCACCTACAATGCTGATAATGAGGGCCATCACGTGTAGCAGAGCGTGGAGAACCTTCACCGACTGCTTACTCTCGTTTCTGAACACACGGTACACCAGCACACCTGATACAGCAACAGGACAGTAACACAACATTAGGATGCCTTACTCATTTCTTTACTTCTGACTTTCAATTCCAATTTTTAGATTTTAGAATAAAGGAAAGATTCTAGCAGTCTGACATGGGCCCAGGACTGGCGCCCTGTCCTGGGCTTGGCTGGGATAGTGTAATGCCCTGCCCTGCGCCCAGTGAGGGGGTCGGGGACTAACCAAGACTCTGATAAGGATTAAGCAGGTGGGATAATGGATGGATTGATGGATGGATGATATAGGTCCAACAGCAGGACTGGGTATTAGGGTGGGAATACTGAATGATAACCATAGTGCACAATGATGTGGTGGTGGTGTGTTAGAGCTGTTGAGATGTTAAACACTGTGTCCACTCACTGTCCTCTATTAGACACACATAGAAGTTGTTCACTTCTGTCCTTTCAGGAAAAGCTGCATCAACACAGCAGAATACAGACTGAAAAGGATGCTGCCAGTACAGCATGAAATCCAGTAGGAACCGGTTAGCATTAAGATAATGAGATAATGATTATCACTCATCAGTAGCTT
>BRDA01000941.1:0-11619 GCA_036984385.1 Crenuchus spilurus | reverse complement strand
TCTTGGCTTAAGCCAGAAGCAGCATTTATTAGACAACTAGAAATAATTTCTCTATTAGCTGGCTAACTCGAGCCTGAATCAATCGCCTTGAAGTAGGCTTTCTCATTTAGCCCGTTACAGGGGCCTAAAGCCTTTGAAACCTTCATTTAGTGTGCTAACTTAAGCCGTGATTGTCCACAAAGCAGGTTCAGTCTAATATAAGCCAGAAGTCATGGCTTTCAGTTAACAGCTGTGTCTTGTCAAGAGTTCATGACTTGCATTTCTTGCCTCTTAATGTGTTTGAGACATCAGTTTTGGGTCTACTTTGAAGTAAAATCTAAAACATGTTTTGGTTTGTTTATCACTTTTAAGTTTTATTCTTTGTGTTCCTTCATAGTAGGGCTGCCATGATTAGTCGACTAGTCACGATTATGTCTATTAAAATAGTCGACGACTAATTTAATAGTCGATGTGTGGTTTTTTTTTTTTTGTTTTGTTTTTTTTTTACTTAGTTTTTCTCTCCAAACTGCTGCGTCTGCCTTTCTGTCCTTGACGCACATGCGCAGTAGTGGTAACCGGGGTAGCCCGTGGACGACGTCACACACAGTAAATCTGCAGGTGTTAAATCAACACTATTAGAGTAAAATTAACACAGAGGGTGTCAAAATGTAACACTGTCAGTTTTAATTTTACTCTAATAGTGTTGATTTAACACTCGCAGATTTACTGTGCAGGACATTATACAGACAGGCAGTGGGATCATTTTAAGAAAATGAAAGAGAAACGTGCACAATGTAATATCTGCAAGGCAGAACTTCCACGGCAGCACAACTGCGATGCACGAGCACCTGAAAAGGAAGCCTGTTGTGCCTGATTGTGACAATGATGAAGAGGGGCCGTCATCTCAGTAAGCTAAATTGCTAGTTAGCTGCTAAACAGAGCGTAAACAGAGAGTTAACTTGCTGCTTACTCATATTTTAGCTGTAAAAGTGAACATTAGCGATGGCGATTTGATACATTAGCCTTAGCACACATTCATGTGTTTTCTGTAACGTTATAACAGTCATGTGTTTGACTAGCAATGCTAATGTTCTCTAACGTTACGTTTCAGTGCTACGTTTACACTTTATGCTAAACAGTTAAATCATTGTTTGTTGCAACAAGCTGCATATTTCATTAAAGGTTTAATGAACTATGATCTTAACTGTTTTTATTTTTAGTTAGCATATAGCTGAAATCTAATGACGCTTATATAATAGCAGCTGCATTCTAGTGCGATAACCTGTATGTTTTATATTAAATTAACATATGATCTGATTAGTCGACTAATCTTAAAAAATAATCGGTGATTAGTCGACTATAAAAATAATCGTTTGTGGCAGCCCTACTTCATAGTCTGGATGACTTCAGTGTTCATTTACATTTAATATTCAAAAAGCAGAATCTATTAGCTGGCTAATTTAAGCCCGCATCCATATATATAAAGCTGAATTTCTCAGTTAGCTGACTAAATTAAGCCTAAAATCACTGTTACCCAAGTATGGCTTCTAAGTACTTCAGTGTTTGCCAGCTAACAAAGCCTAAAGTCAAGACTTTCCACAAAGCAGGTTTTATATCAGCGGTAAAACTGGGCAAGGAACCAAACCATATTTTTAATGACAGCGATTATAAAAACAACCGTCACTGTTAGGTCTGAAGACAGAATTCATGGTTACCCAACGTCTTTCACCTCTGGCTGGTTTAAGTTTTCCTCAGTCCTGGTCATGGAGGCCTGTTTTAGGGATGGGTGATACTACTACAATCAGGTGTTTCCAAAGCTAATATCCCGATATTCATACTTTTAACGTGGAGTTTTGTATTTTTACAATGAGAACCAACATGGACATCATTAGACGTCCATCTCAGTAAATGATATAATCAAACTGAACAGTTTCTGTGCTCAGTGGAGGAAGACGCTGTCTGAGGATTGTGAGTTTGAATCCTGTTAGTGCTTGTCATCGGCAGCCGGGGTTTGAGAGGGCAAAATTGGCTGTGCTCTCTCTGGGCAGGTAAGATGGTAAGACTGTTAAGTAATGTCGGCTGGCTCAGGTGTCTGCCAGGCGATCCATCAGAACTGGGCATCCTGTGCTTTCCTCCGAGCCTGGCGGAAATGTATCGGCCGGAGTTCGAAAAAAGAGGCTTGGGTTCACATGAATTGGAGGAGGCCTCTGTTAGGAGGTCTCCTAGAGTCAGAGACATTACAAGTGATGGGGAGGACAAAATCAAAATAAAAAATGTACATAACAGCAGCACGGTGGCTTGGTTTTTAGCATGTTCGCCTCTCAGCGTTGACGTCTTGGGTTTCCTCGCACAGATCGAAAACATGGAGGTCAGGTGAATTGGGTACTCTAAATTGTCTGTGGGCCCAGCGACGAATTGGTGCCCTGTCCTGAGCTTAGCTAAGCTAGTGCCATGCCCTGCCCTGTGACCCTGTGACTAATCGCGACCCTGATCGGAATTAAGCAGAAGACAATGGATGGATGGTTGGATGAAACTGGGAAGAGGGTTGCTATTTTATGTTAAAATGCAACAGAAAGAAACAGAAACGAAGAGCAGCCAGTAGACGCTAGTCTAGAGGGTTAAAATGTATATTTTCATTTGAGGAACAATTTTCAAAATCGTAAGTATCAATATTTCAATGTCGATCCACCCATCCCTGGCCCATTTCCCAGGAAGTTTTAGCGCTTTCCTGCTCAGCACACCTGACCCGACTGATCAACTCATTAACAGGTGTGTAAGTGGGTGTGTCAAAGCTGGGGAGTGCGCAGGACAGTGGGCCTTCAGAACCAGGGTTAAGGAACTATTGGTTTAAGAGCCATTTGTGCCCCATATGGCTGAAGTTAACCTGTCCAGCCATTAGCCGCCCTCGTTACTTGACTTTCGAAAACATACTGTGATGTAAGACATGTACATAAACTGTCACATAATCACTTACACAGCCTGCAGAAAAGACAATTCCACAATCAGCCATAACATTAACACCACTGTTTCTCTGTGTACTTTGTTCATCCTGTTCTTTAATGATCAGGACCATCACAGAGTAGGTATCATCCTCAGCAGCTCTGTGTCACTACTGGAGACTGTGTAAACTGTGCAGCAACACATGGTACACACTAACACACCACCACCACGTCAGTGTCACTGCAATAATAATATCTGCTCTTGAAGAACAAGGAGAACATACAGAGAACCAGATGGGCTACAGTCTGAACACAGTGCACGTGTGTGGTGAGTAAAGCTGACGTGTAGAAGGTGTGTGTAGTCCATATAAACACGTGTGAGGTCTAATTCACTGCTATCAGAAAGGTAAACAGACTTACGTGTGCGCTGTTAGCCGTGTTCACTGCTCCACAAGGATGGTGAGTAAGTGTGCTGCTAGTGTCTCAGCTCTCACACAGCACAACAACAAAGCCAAGCAGCGCTGACATCTGTCTGCTCTCTCCTCCTCTGTAAACACGCCTCCTCATCTCTAAACACACCTCCTGCTCTCTAAACCACGCCCGCTCTCTAAACCACGCCTCCTCCTCGCTAAACCACGCCTTCCGCTCTTTAAACTATGCCTCCTATTCTCTAAACCACGCCTCCTCTCTAAACCACGCCACCTAGTCTCTAAACACACCTCCTCCTCTCTAAACCACGCCTCCTCCTCTCTAAACCACGCCCCGCTCTCTAAACCACGCCACCTCCTCTCTAAACCACGCCACCTCGTCTCTAAACACACCTCCACTGTAAACACGCCTCCTCCTCTCTAAACCACGCCACCTCATCTCTAAACACACCTCCTCCTCTCTAAACACACCTCCTCCTCTCTAAACCACGCCTCCTTCTCTCTAAACCACGCCTCCTCCTCTCTAGACCATGACTCCTCCTCTCTAAACACACCTCCTCTTGTCTAAACACGCCTCCTCCTCTCTGAACACACCTCCTCCTCTCTAAACACGCCTCCTCTTCTCTAAACACGCCTCCTTCTCTCTAAACGCACCTCTTTTTAAAACACTGCCTCTCCCTCTAAACCACTCACTCTCCTCTCTAAACACACCTCTTTCTCTCCTAACACTCCTTTCTTTTTAAAGCACTCCTCTTTCTCTCTAAACACACCTCTTTCTCTCCTAACACTCCTTTCTTTTTAAAGCACTCCTCTTTCTCTCTAAACACGCCTCCTCTCTCTCTCTCTGTCTCAGCGTCTCTCCTTCAGTCACGACTGAACTTTGCTGACAGATAAACGGTTACGAGCTGACTGGCTGCCGTCAACACGCACGCTCGCGCTGTTTGAGCTCTCAAGGGGCGGAGTCAATGCTGCTCTGTTGTCTTGGCGACCAAACCGTTTTGGGTAAAGACGTTGGTATGGAAGCCTGTTTCTGCCAATTATAATAAAAACAACTCGTTATTATTATTATTAGTAGTAATTCACTTAATAGTGAATACGACAGTACGACAGTATTTTGAAATATCATTACTGTACTGTAGAGTCACTATTTTGAGACATTATTGTATCTCCAAATAATAATAATAATAATAATAATAATAATAATAATTAATACATTTACATAATTGTGGCTTACTGTCTCAAAATAATGACTTAGCTTCTCAAAAGAATGACTTAATGTCTCAAAATAGTGACTTGGATTCTCAAAGCAATGACTAAGTATCTCAACATCATGACTTAGCATCTTTCAATAATGATTTATTATAGTTATTATCTCAAATTGTGAGGTAATATCTCAAAATAACAATGTGTCTCAAAATGAGTTAATATCTCAAACTAATGACTATTAGGATCACCAGTTTGTTCATTAATGGAGTAATTATGACCACGTTTAGCTCTTATAAATATGGGCTGCAGTAACACAGGTGGGTTCAGAGTGCAGCAGCTCTCTGATTGGCCTCCTGCCATATAAATCAGAGATGTTTTGTAACAGTGGGAAAGTGAACAGCCTCACGCTGACTCCATCCTCCACTCACAATCAGTGAAAGACTCATTACAGACCAGAGTAAACAGTATCAGTGGGAGCGAACCATTAAAGGCTAACAACAAACAGCTGCACTCAGTTAGCATCCTGGTTCATCCGCTGTTCGTTATCTTCTGACCACAAACTGAAATAAGCTAAATATTAAAGCCCTCACAATTTGAAATGTTTCTTAATTATTAGTGCTAGTTTTTATGGATAATTTTTACATTTGCTTTATAATTCAAATTTATTATTCAAAAACACAATAGCATATTGCTAATTTCAGCTAATGTGTTTATAATGTTTCTGCTATCTCAACATGAGTTAATATCTCAAAATAATGACCTAGTATCTGAAAATGACTTAGTATCTCAAAATAATGAGTCAATGTCTCAAAATAATGACATTGTTTCGAACAAATCTTAAAATAATGAGTTAATTTCTCAAAATAATGACTTACTATGTCAAAAATTCTTAATAGCCCAGTTTATTTCAATACATACATTAGGTTGACAAAGAAATTTGAACAGATTTTGCTTCCTTGTCCATGTCAAACGTTGTAATTGTTGTAAAAAGTTCCAAATTCATGTTTAAGTAGCCTAAACAACTGAAATTCAAATAATTGTGTGCATTGTTGCAGAGCTCCTATCACATGTTTTTCAGTTCAATGAGAATAATCAACCACTGGAGGGCGATAAAGAGTTATTTAAAAAAAATAAATAAAAAGATTTAGACCAGTTTGCATGTTTATGTTTAGTCATCTATGGTTTCATAAATTATTAGAGATATTGAGGAACATAAACCAGCTCCCAGTAATTAATATGCATGTGTCCAGTTAAGGCATATGTGCACGCTGGTCAATTTGCATTGCTATATAAAGTATTGCCATCATTCATCTAAACAAGTGACACAGTAGCAATGGCTTTTGGAAATGAATTTGATGATTCATTTCTACTTCTGTAAGTAATTGCTTTTTATAATATGTCTTGGTTCTGGTGGATTGGCTTTATCTTTGACACCATAACTCCCTGCCTCATTAATAATACATTTAATGTTCTTTTGCTTGATTTCTGCATCTCTCTTCCCGTCTTTATCATTTCATTTCCTGTGGCTGGGCTGGGGGAAGGAGAGAGTGACGGAATATGACATTTTGAGCATTGCTCCAGATCACTATGACTCACTATTGACTCACCGTTCTGTGCTTCGCATACGAATTTAGCCAATTACACTCTCCTTTCTCTCGCGTTTGCTTTTCCTCTTTTTCTTGCAGCTCCATTCACAAATTCTGCATCCACTACAGTTTAAGAGCAGATTGGTTGAGATCCCATTCATGGGTAGAGAGATAGTGGTTGTTTATTTGATTGTGATTGTTTCAGGTGGGGACAACACTGCACCACTGCTTAGTGTCACCTGTAAAAAGTTACTTGTTGGGAAACATCAGCAGCTGTCAAACAGAAGTTGGACACATATACAATATATTCCAGTATAACCGCAGTCAACACTAGTGCAAATGAAACCAACAGAAACTGTCTAGAATTAAGTACACATGCACAAGTAAAGAGCTTCATATGCTAAACAACTAGAACAGAACAGGCTAGAACAAAGGTGAGTGAGAACAAGCTGGATCTAAGACAATGTGGAGAACGAAGAGTAACTGGGGCAGGTGAAGGATGAGGTAGATCCAGGACAGAGTGGAGGACAACAAGCTGAAGAGATTGAACAAAATAGAAGACAAGATGGAAATATGATGCCCTCCTGGAGAGGGGGGGGGTCCATTTGCTGGAAATTTAAGTGGTGCCACCATTGAAACTTGGGGCCCCACATGCAGTGCCTGATCAGTATAGGTGTAGCATCCTATCCCTACACCCATCTATCTATCTATCTATCTATCTATCTGTCCGTCCGTCCGTCCGTCCGTCCGTCCATCCATCCATCCATTGGCTATCCATTTTCCCAACATCCATCCATCCATCAATCCATGCAGAGATGTGTTCAGTGGGTTTATTACTTTGGTGTGTTTTTGCAGTGTCTGAATTTAGCTCAGTGAAACATACACACTCAGCACAAGGTCACAGCTTCACTTCAGTGTGGGCGCGTGTGTGACACAGAGAGAGACAGGCTGTGTGTGTGTGTGTGTGTGTGTGTGTGTATGTATGTGTGTGTGTGTCTGTGTGTGTGTGTGTGTGACAGCTCGATCTGTTTTTGGATCACACAGTTAATGCTAAATGCTAACCTGAGGCACAGCAACGTGCTATGTCACCATGACAACAGCCTCCCTGCGCTGCGGGTGATGGAGCTTTCAATGCCAAAGAGAGACAGACAGAGAGAGAGAGAGAGGGAGAGAGAGAGAGAGAGAGAGAGAGAGAGAGAGAGAGAGAAGAAGAAGAAGAGAAAGAGAGAGACAGACCTCCAAGAGCTTTGCTGGGTCTGGTCAACTCGTACCAGTGCAATACAAACTAACACACCACCACCACATCAGTGTCACTGAGAATGAACACACCACCACCCAAAATAAGAGCCGCTCTGTGAGGGTTCTGACCATTTGAAGAACAGGGTTGACAAAGATATATGTACGTATATGGTGGATCTTAGTGGTTTTAATGTTATGGCTGATTGGCTTCTTGTTTTGTCACTGGTTTGTTTTGGATAATTTGTATACTGAGTCATGCTAATAAATGAAAATTGGAAAAGAAATAAGAAAGAACGAGAGGACTGTCTGTTCTTTATCGGAACAAAAGCAACAGGCAGCAGAAGGAATGATGTGTAAAGTCAACGAGGGCACCGTGGTCCAGCTCCGTGTTCCCACCATTACCACGTACTTCAGAACCGTGAGGAGCTACGAGTTATTACATCACTGCATCGGAAGTCAAAAATGACATCTCGTACATGAGTGCGGACACTGTGTTCTGCGTTTTAAACCTGGAGAACCTTACATCTCTATGTCGTTATAGTTTCTAACAACAACAAGCTGACTTTTGACTTCGGGAGAGTACATCAGCATCGTCCGTGGAGATCATCCCGAGCACCATGTACCTTGTTGTTAACAGAAAAGCTCAGCTCAAGCTCCTTTGCCAAGAAAGTCCTGCAGAAGCTCACTGTCAACAACTTGTGGGAGACACTAAAACTGATCTACAAAGTGTCCTTCCTCACCTTCTGCCACCAAAGACATGTCGTTACAGGTGACTTTTGCACTCTAGTGTTTGCTAGCAGTGCTAGCCTGTTAAGGGGCAGCCGTGGCCTGGTGATTAGGGAGCTGGTCTTGTGACCGGAAGGCTGCTGGTTTGATTCCCGGGCAGGTTATGCCTGAAGTGCCAAGGTACAAGCACACCTAACCCCCAACAGCTCATGTTCTAAAGTAAAGAAGCAAAATTTGGACTGCAAACACATCTTGGCTGATCAACTACATCTGGTCTAAGTGGAGAATATGTCTATATATGGAGAATATATTAATATTATCATTGAATTAGCTACGCTTTAACCACTTAATGGCAAATGGTTGCAGTAAACCCACAGAGTGTGCATCAGGCTCAGAGGACGACGTCTCTGTGGGTGATTTTATGACTAAAAGCATATGCATGATATCAGTTTATTGAAAGCGTAATAACAGTGCAAGTGGACGACAATAACCTCTTAGAAGACTGATGTCATGTTCCCAAACTGATGTCAATGTGTGTGTGTGTGTGTAACAAACATGCTCAGTGTTTTTACCATCTGTGTGTGTGTATTTCAGTGTGTGTGAGACTGCTGTGTTTTACACATCCATTTATTTTGTGCGCTAATGGTGACTCATAGCTGCTTGGAGTGCAGACGGCTCTCCATGGAGACCAGCGGCTCAATCTCAGCCTCGTACATACACACACACACTCAAAACAAACGTCAGTTTTTGCCTTGCAAATGCGAGTACAGTGGTAACCCTACTTACGAGCATCCCTACTAACAAGTATTCCAGGTAACGAATCGAGATCTCGGAATATTTTTGTTCCAGGTAACGAGTAAAATTCCAAGTAACGAGTAGCGTAAATTAGGTCAAGTATGCCAACCGCTAGGGGCGCGGTGGTTGTAGCATCCCCTAGATGCTAGCGTAGAAGAAGAGGTCAGTCATTACCTTTGACCGCTGTCCAGTGAAAGTGCTAGTGAAAGTGACACAAAGACAGCAAAAGGTAGTGAACAAGAAAGTTAGATACATTTTACTTTTACTTTTCATATGATAAGTGTAACCATGCCATACACGTACACCCGTCCTCCTGTCCTCCTTAGCCGCCAGCCTACACGAGCGCCATCGTCGTCTCGTTTATGTTTTAAAAACCCATATAAACACATTATTTAGCATATTAAAGTATACTGTATATTGGCCGGCTGACACAGATTAATCAGTTTTACATGTATTCTTATGGGGAAAATGCATCCAGCTAACGAGCTAACCAGCTAACGAGCTCGGCTCCTGCACGGATTAAACTCGTAAGTAGGGTTACCACTGTATATACAGTCACTGAGATCAGTGTCCAATCTCGTATTGTTGCTATAGTGAGAATCTACAAAACAGCAGCTGAGCTCTAATGGACCATCAGATATCAAGAGGTTTAGCTAGAAAATCACTAGCATGTGTAAAGAGGAGTGTCAGCTTTTTGATACTCCATCAAACAGGGATAATGTAGACCTGTTTTTGGTGGTCTGTCCCTGTCTGGAGATGTGAATTGAAAACACACCTGAAAGTCCTAAGAACACTTAGAAGTTGCATGTTGTGCCAACAGAAGGGCTTCCTGCTGCTATCTACTAACCACTTCTACTACATGCTCACCTAGTTTAACAGAATATTGCTGTCTAAAATTACACCAGAACCTAGTGTCAAGTCCACGTCGTCACCACAAACCTCTTCAGGACACAAGGTAACCCAGGGATTCAATGCAAAAGTGGGTTCATGGAATTGGAATCATACTACCAGGTGATGGGCAGAGAAGACGGGCAGGATCCATTGTTGTTAAAGATATGTCTTTATTGATTTTTCCTCTTGTCATGACTTTCTTCATATTCAACTGAAGTCCCATCTTTACACTCTGCTCACGAACAGAAGAGCCTTCAGGTCTTCTTGAACCTTTTGTTTTTCAAAGGTTTCCAACATTTTAAAAGCCTCGCTTATCTTCATCCAGTCTTGCTTCCCTCATATGTTCAGTGTATAGGGTAAATAGGCAGGGTGATAGCAGACAGCCTTGTCATAAGTCCTTTGCCAATGCACAAGTCTGCTTGTCCACTTTATTGTTTATTAGTTGTTGGTCAGTTTAAAGACTCCTCATTAATCTTCTCAAGGACATTCCATAGTCTTGTGCAGTCAACAGGGTCAAAGGCTTTGTTGCAGTCAATGAAGGACATGTTGAGTTCCATTGATGGAGAGTTTATTGTTTGTCTACACAGGATCGCTCAGAATAATGCATGATGTTTAGCCAATACTGATGTTTTGGTCCTGATGCTGTCTTGAGGCATTCCATACTCTAGAAAATCAAGAGCACTATAACTTATAGGGATATTTTACTGGTATCTACAGGCTTTAGACGTCTTTTGTTTTGACCGATAATAAGGTCCATCTAGACTCTATGGGACATTTCTAATGAGGGCATATGGAATTTTATTAAAGGAGAAGTCTGTGTAAACTTGAATTTTAGTCACTTTAATGGCAGGGAGGTCTCGTTGTGAACCTCACAGAGAGAGATAGAGAGATTGAGAGAAAGGGAGGGAGTCTTGTTTTCTTCATTCTCGTTTCCTCGATGGTTCCTTCTTCCAGCTCTCATCCTGTTTTTCGTCGGAAGAGGAGAACAAACACCTTTTTGTTAGGAGCATGCTGCAGCAGTGAGGTTCGTTGTGTATTTTTAGCGCCCTCGTCTTATCTGTCACCGTGTGGCCATTGATCGCACTCCATTGGCTTCATATGAATGAGTCTCTGACGTAAAAGAGTGAGCGCTCTGCCTTTCATTTCTTCTGCCTTTTAGCAGGAGCCTCCTTAATGCCTGCTGTTCACTATCTGTCAATAACATTCACTGCTTTCAGCTTCAGCCCCTGTCAGCAGGACCACGGTGTGTGTGTGTGTGGGTGGGTGGGTGTAGGTGTGTGTGTGTGGGTGTGTGTAGCTGTGTGTGGGGGTGTGTGTGGGTGGTTGTGGTTGGATTTGGTGTGTGTGTGTGTGTGTGTGGGTGGGTGTAAATGTGTGTGTGTGTGTGAGTAGGTGTGTGTGTGGGGGGGTGTAGGTGTGTGTGTGCGTGTGTGTGTGTTTGTTTGTGCATGTACGTGTGTGTGTGTGTGTGTGTGTGGGTGTTTGTGTGTGTGTGTGTGTGTGTGTGTGTGTGTGCGTTTGTTTGTGCACGTACATATGTGTGTGTGTGTGTGTGTGTGTGTGTGTTTGTTTCACTGCATGAATGGGTTAAATGTCAAATTCCATTGTGTGCAAATCACACTGACAAAAATTTACAAAAATCTAAATCTAAATACAATAAAACAAACAAATTAAAAATTAAATAAAAATATATGAACAACAAAAACATTTGAGTGTATAGTCAACAGTAAACAGTGTGTGTGTGTGTGTGTGTGTCAGAGGACACAGTCAGTGACCTGTGGACGTGGTGGAGGAACACAAGCAGGTGGGCAGGTGCATCCATGGCAACCT
>BRDA01000940.1:63889-75675 GCA_036984385.1 Crenuchus spilurus | reverse complement strand
GCTCACATTGGGCTTAGAATCAAAATGTCTGATACTGATTATGTAAAGCTGCTTTGTGACAATGTCCATTGTAAAAAGCGCTATATAAATAAATTATGATATGATGATGATATGAAAAAACATAAAAAAAACATTTTTGCTTCAGTGTTTTTTTAAGTATTTAAAATTCCTCAAAGCTTGGTGGAAATAAGAATGTGCCCATAACCACACAAACCACACGCAATTCAGATAATACTCATCAGTAAATATGGTCAATTGTGAACTTCTTTTAATAACATCACTTGTTTAAAGGGGAAGTTCAATTTATTTTAACTTTGAGCACCATTTCCCATCTACTAGTGCATCTCAAAAATTAGAACACATTGATCAGTATTGATTACAGCTTTTGTAAATCAGAAATTCAGTATCTGAAATTATTATATTTCATCAAACATGAAAGGATGTACAATAAAGAAATATCCAACTTCTGACAAGTATGTTTACAGTATTTACACACTAAGTATTCATTCTCCGTCCCAGCTAACAATGTTTGGTTAGTAGAACGTTTTCTGAACTTAACAAATGTAACAATTTTGGTTCTTAAAATGTTAAATCTGTCAAGTTTTTTTTAGAACATTCTAGAATGCTTTTAACTTTTTCCAGTTCTAAGTTCCAGTAATGTTGCTGCAACATTATGAGTACATCACCTACAGTACATTTAAACACTGTCCACACACAGAGAAAAACTCAATTCAAAACCATTTTGTAACAGAAACAATAAATCCATTATCACATTTACTGAGTCCTGATCAGGGTCGTGGTTAGTCCGCTACCACCTCACTGGGCATTAGGCAGGGCACTACGCACTATCCTATAACCACTATATAAACTATAGTATATATGTTCCACCCTGAGTTGTTTTTCCAACAGTGCATATTTCGCTTTCTCTCTCTCTCTCTCTCTCTCTCTCTCTCTCTCTCTCTCTCTCATGCACACACACTCTCTCTTTCTCTCATGCACACACAAACTCCCTCTCTCCCCTCTCGCTCTTCCTCACACACACACACGCACACACACACACGCACGCACACACACACACGCACACACACACACACACACACACACAAAACCTTTGCAGCCAACAACCAGTGGCGGTGACGCCTTCATCCACACACCATAGATTTTGTGACTCTCTTAAGATGCTAGGACCTGATTTCCAAATTAAATACAAAATTTAATCTAAAAAAGGAAATACTGAGGACATTCTGAACAACATTTTCCATCGTCAGCTCACATCTTGTGAAGGTCTTGTAGACTCCAACTCCAATTCCAAAAATTTGGGTTGCTGTGTAAAATGTAAATACATCTAAATAAAAACAGAATGCAATGATTTGCCAATCTCACTCCCATATTTTGTTCACAACAGAACATGGAACACATATGAGATGTTGAAAGTGAGACATTTACCATTTCATGAAAACGAATTAACTCATTTAGAACTTCAACATCTAAATCACACAACTAGGTATAGAAAGAGCATTTTAGAGATGCAGAGACTCTCAGAAACAAATATGTTTGACAGTCAATAATGAATGCCTGTAATCTTCATTTTGCATATTTCAGCAAGACAATGCTAAAGCACATATTGCATCCATCAGGAGGAGTCTGCAGACCAGACTTTTCACCAATAGAAAACATTTGGCACCTCATGAAAATTTCTGTAAAGAAGACCCAGGACCGTTGAGAAGCTAGAAAGCTACATCAGACAAGAATGTGACAACATTCCTTTCCCAAAACTCCAGCAACTGGTCTCCTCACTTCCCAGACATTGCAACATTTGTTAAAAGAAGAGGTGATGCTGCAGAATGGTAATCAAAATGAGTTAATAATTTTCATGAAATGGTCAAATGTCTCAATTTCAGTATCTGAAATGTGTTCTACTGTAAATAAAATATATAGGTTTATAAGATTCACAGATCATTGCATTCTGTTATAATTTACATTTTATACAAGCCCCAACATTTTGCAGCTGGGGTTGCACTTTTTCCTGACAATCCCCTCAATGTTGTGGGTCATCACTGTTGCTAGTGTACAGTTTCCTCCACATTTCCCCCTTCCAGTCTACTTTCCATCAATATGCTTTGATACACTACGAGAAGCAAGTCATGTCAGCAGTAACCTTCTGTGGCTTATCCTCTTTTTGGAGGGTGTTGAAGATACATGGTTTTATAATTTTTGAGCAGTAATTTATTTACTCAATCTTAAATATTCAAATTTTGAAAATCTCTTTTTCTGATTTTCACGAGTTGTAAATCATACTGATCAACATTAAAACAAAAAAGCTTGAAATGTGACTTTACATGTAACGAATACTAATATGACAACACATTTTAAGATACAATAGTAATTGATATGTTTAGTACTGTTGTATTACAATCGTTTTAACGAATCTATGAATTTCCGTTGTGGCTTTTAGGGCTTTTATTTTAAAATGTCCTCTCCGAGAGGCGGAAGTGGAAAGCGTTACTGTACCTGATTTCACTGCTCAGTTGTGATGGCGGTTGGCAGCAATGGACGGTTTTTTCACGGCTAATTCAGAAGTAGCTTTAGAACAACTTTCCATGGGGTGAAAGTATTTACACGTTGAAAGATTCATAATTGATCTCTACTTGTTCTGAAACAAGCATTTAGAGGACGAGTTGTGTGGCTTGGATCGGCTTTGCGCCGCTGAAGTGTTGAAAATGGCTCCGGTACAGATCGGCTCAGAGGGGCAGCTGGTGCCCGTCGGGGGTCCTACTTCAGCCCCGCAGCCCCCTCCTGCCGCTCCGGCCACTCAGGGGGTCCGTCTCAGCGTTTTAATAGAGTTTCTTCTTCAGCGAACCTACCATGAAATAACACTGCTGGCGGAACTGTAAGTTCATTACGCTGTAGCCAAGCTAACCTGACTGTTCTCTGATGAATAGACATCGTCTGGTTAGCTTGAATACTATACTTGAAAACTTGGCATAGTTAATTACATTTGTAAATAAGTTTGTAAAGACTAATCTGGATTTTATACTGTTAAATTGGTACATGTTTTTATTTTGAATTAAAGTTTTTCTTTACTATGTTTACTAACGTTATCGGTTAGCTAGCTTAGCTTAGCTGTAGCCTGTCTGTAGTGTAAGGATCAGACCGGATCCCTAATGGACCTTATTAGACATGTAGGACAAGTCAGTATCTTATAATGTTTGAAATGCATTTGATATGTTATATAAGTGGTTTTAAAAGAATATTTCTGCAGAGTTTTCTAATTTTCTGCATAATTACACTGTTAAGGTTTATATATTGTTATTTAATTAATAGGAAATGGGCTACAACACTGGTGAATGGAACCAACTGAACAAATCCTATCCTGACTTTGTTAGTTTTGGGGTAACATTACTAAATGATGATTGGTTAATTAAAATAATATTAAAACACAGTGAGAGACGTGCCAGACACTGTGAAACTAAATAGTACCCAAAGAAAACATATTTTATATTGACAAATATTTTCCACATTTCAACAAAATGCCTTCTTCTTGTTAAATGCTTGCAATGTTGTAAGAGTAGAAAAATGTGTGGTATGTTTTATCACCTCTCAAACCTATTTTACATTTTGTCAACGAATATTTTAACATTACAGTAAAAATTGTGTAAGGGTCATTGGTTATTTATAAAACAACATTTGTGTTGTAGCCATTGTAACCCCTGGTACACACAACCACAAGTCCCTTTATATCATAGTGAATGAATTTGACAGAAATTTTGAAAAAGTGTGGAATTCCCTTTTAACCAGTTTGCACTGTTGACAACTTTTAAAACTAGCAATGGATAGTATAATAATTTGTCAATACTCAAAGTTCAGGTCAATAACAGAGAATATGTATCAATTAAGTTTAAACTGTAGATCATTTATAATATATGGATACTTTGCAGTTGCTATTACAACCTTCTTGTAGCTATCCACACAAATAAGTATATGTCTTAAGCTTATATGCTAAATATTATTTATGAATTAGAGTTTGTCATTGCGTGGTAGGCTAACATTTTATGCAGTGTGCCTTGTTTCCAACTCTGTGCTCTTTCTGCTTACAGACTCCCAAGAAAAACAGACATGGAAAGGTGGGTTGGAGACATTTGACATTATATAATGGAGTATTTTAGTTTTTCCACTTACCAGCATCATTGGATGCATTTCAGTTAAAAGCTCTTCATTACTTGAACTGAATAGCAGTAATTTAATGATCTTTTCCATAATGTCTGTTGATGTGAACTTTCCAAATATTTTTACAGGAAAATTGAAATAGTCCAGTTTGCAAGTCGGACACGGCAGCTGTTTGTACGGCTTCTTGCTCTTGTTAAATGGGCGAGCAATGCTGGAAAAGTTGAGAAGTGTGCGGTATGTTTTATTCAAATACCTTCTCTTCTCAAATTGTAGCAAGTATTAGTGAGTTTTATCTGTTCAATGATATTAGTGAGAGTATTAGCAAGATATGGTCAACTTAATGGAAAGATGTCAGAAGTCTGCAAATGTATTTTCTCTTTTGTGTTGAAGATTCCTTTACATTTCACAATCATTTATAACCATGTGTGCTGTACTTCAAAATTTGTTAAAGTAATTATTCTTCAGTGGGTTATTTATTTTGCCCTCACACTTTTTTTTACTTTTACAGATGATTTCTGCCTTTCTGGACCAGCAGGCTTTTTTGTTTGTTGACACAGCTGACAGACTGGCATCGCTAGCACGAGATGCCTTGGTTCATGCCCGTCTGCCAAGCTTTGCCATCCCCTTTGCCATTGATGTTTTGACCACAGGGTCATACCCACGACTTCCCACGTGCATCCGGGTAAGTGGTAAATCATTCGTAGCTCTGTGACTCAAACTATGTTTCTGTGTTCTAGCAAATCATTTTTGTGTTTTTCACACTCCTTGAGATTTTAACAAAACCAAATAAGTTACTGGAATTCTTGCACCAATTGCAAACACTTGATTTGAGACACACCAAACTACAATAATGAGATCCTGACTATACATATGGGCTTTGATGACTGTAGACTGCAGACTGTGTTATTGTAAATGTCTCTACTAGTTGGATTTACTCAGGAATCTAGCCTCAGCTGCAGATATATTAAACAACAACAAACATGCACGTTATTTCTTATCTGACTGGTAAATTGCAGAGGTTCATGGGCTGCTTATAATCAGCAAGAGGCTTAAATGATTGTGTTTAGAGCAGGTTATTATATAAAACATCTCCATAGTTGCACCAGCATTAATACTTTGACCTCAGGTTTCTGAACTTTATTTTTTTTCAGTATCCTTGTAATTGCAAACAATATTAAATTAAAAGTAAACCGTCGCCATGAATTGTAGATGTAATCAGAAGAGTGGCACACTAATTTATGAAATGAATAAAAATATTATTATGACACACAATTTAGTCAGCAAGTCAACATTCTAGATTTTTGAACACAGACTTCAAATTTGGTATTAAAATATGTTTTTGATGCACAGAAGTATTGAAGTACCTTGGTTGGTGCAATGAAAGGAATGAAATTCAATGCCCAGCCATAAGTCTGTTGAATTATTTCACATTAGTACTTTCAGAAAGATGTTTAGAGTCTGAAATAGTCTGTTATAGAGTCTGAAAGTGTGTGCTTTGTTTCAGGATAAAATAATCCCCCCAGACCCTATCACCAAAGCAGAGAAGCAGACTACATTGAATCAGCTAAATCAAATACTTCGCCATCGGCTTGTCACCACTGACCTACCACCTCAGCTGGCTAATCTAACTGTGGGTACGTATTTATTCTTGCAAGGTTTTATGTTGACCTCTGAATAAACCACTGTGCAGTGTGATGCAACTGCTGTTTTCAACTTGTGCCCTTGTTTTTTTTTTTTTTTCTATGTCAAGCCAACGGGCGGGTGAAGTTCCGGGTGGAGGGGGAGTTTGAAGCCACGTTAACTGTGATGGGGGATGACCCAGACATTCCCTGGAGGTTGCTGAAGCTAGAGATTCTGGTTGAGGACAAAGAGACAGGAGGTGTGTATATACTTTATTAGGTTCTTTATGTAAGTTGGACAAACCCAATTTGTTTAACATGCTCAACTTTAATATTTTTTGCCTTTTTTGTCAGATGGCCGGGCATTGGTGCATAGCATGCAGGTCAATTACATCCATGAATTGGTACAGTCCCGTCTGTTTGCTGATGAAAAGCCACTCCAAGACATGTACAACTGCCTACGTATCCTTTCATCCATACTTCACTGTTTGCACATAACGGCCTTATTTTTTTCAACTGCAATCGGTTGCATTCATTATTTAGTCTCCAAGTCATTACATGCTATATGTAATTATATAGTCAATTGTCATTTTTTTTCCATTAAAAAAATTAAAATCCACCCCATAAAAACAAACAAAAATTTACTTTGGAAGCACAGTCAATATGTATTACATTAAACTAAATAAATTAGCTCTGAAAACCTTTGGAATTTTGTGGTTTAGAAGTACATTGTGTAGTCTATCTATCTATGGTGCTGTTTGTGAATGCACATTATTACAGTTGGATGTAAGCCAGGTCGGGCTGAAACTGCTGCAAAAGGTAGATTGACAGTCTGTGGCTGTGCACAATACACAGGCATTAGTTGCATTCCAGCAAGCCCTGTTCTTGGCTCTGTTTTGGTAGCACCTTGTTCACTCACTGTAGCTATGACAATGGTGCTTAATAGGTTTTTTTCAATGTCAGAATCAATTGCTGAAACATTTGCAAAGACAAATTGTAGACATGATCAACCTCTAAAGAAGGGAATAGCCCAAAAGCTATGTAAAGAAGAAAAGAGAACCGCAGAATCAACTTCTGGAATACATACATATGAATACCGATGACCGTGTTGTCTGCAGGCTGTTACTATAAATGTTTCTACTACCGGTAAATATCTGGTAACTTCAATGGCCACAGATTGTTAATGTAAATGTTTCTGTTAAATATCTTTATCCATGAATACAGCCAGTTGCTGATATGGTATTAAACACTAACTTCTGTAATTCTCTTAATCTTGAAGTTTTGCAGCTGGGTAAAAACATTTTTTCCATTAAATTGTCAGTTTTGGAGATGTTTTACTTATTTGTGGCAGACGTTGTCTAGGCCTTAACATGGTACTCTCAGACTCCTTCTGCCTGTCATTGCAGCTGGAGGTGCTGCACTCTCAGACATTGATGCTGATTAGGGAGCGCTGGGGTGACCTAGTACAGGTGGAGCGTTACCTTCCTGCTAAGTGCCTGACTCTGGCTGTCTGGAAGTAAGCACTATCTTTTTCCATCAATTTTGAAGACTCACTTACACTATTAAGTTTGTAATGACTCTATATATTAATATTTTTTGCTACTTTAATAACATCTGTAATTTAGAAGTAAATATAGGCAAGAACTCAAAAGGCATTTGCTTTTACATTTTTTTTGCTTTTTTATGCATATAGTTGTTTTTGGAATTTGTGAATAACAAGAATTCTTTTGAAAAATGTACCATCCCTAATATTTTACATTTTTTCTTGATGCTACACTACAGTCAATCATGTACAGTTGATGATGCATACATATAATTTGTAACCTGGGTACTTTTCTGCAATTAAAATTAATTTTATTAAAAAAATTGATTCCAAACAAAGGAACATTAAATACTAACTTTGACTATGTCATAGTACAGGTGAGCCATGGAAAACTAGCCCACCTCCAATAACAGTGCCACACTCTTGGGTTACTTTTCCATGCCCCACAGTGTGTGTGTGTGTGTGTGTGTGTGTGTGTGTGTGTGTGTGTGTGTGTGTATAAATAAATACATTTTAAATATAAATAAATACATTTTATTTTATTTATAAATAAATAAATTATATTTTATAAATGAAATATATAGTGCCTCATAATCTGTCTTCTCCAGTCAACAGGTTCTGGGTCGTAAAACAGGCACAGCATCTGTGCACAAAGTTAGTATCAAGATCGATGAGACAGATGGATCAAAGCCATTACAGATATCCCATGAGCCTCCACTGCCAGCCTGTGATTCCAAACTAGTGGAACGAGCCATGAAGGTAGGAGTTGTCTGTGTGTTATTCTCCAATGAAAGCTATATAGAATGCATTGCGTCATCCATCCATCATCTCCCGCATATCCGTGTTCGGGTCGCGGGGATAACAACCCAAGCAAAGTAGACCAGACCTTCCTTCTCCCCAGCCACCTCTTCCAGCTCATATGGGAGGATCCCAAGGCGTTCCCAAGCCAGCTGAGAGATTTAATCTCTCTAGCGTGTCCTAGGTCTTCCCTGGGGTCTCCTCCCAACTGGACATGCCCGGAACACCTCACCCGGGAGGCGCCGAGGAGGCATCCTTACCAGGTGCCCAAACCACCTCAACTGGCTCCTCTCGATGTGGAGGAGCAGTGGCTCTACTCCGAGTCCTTCTCGGATGTCCGAACTCTTCACCCTATGTCTAAGAGAGAGCCCAGACACCTTACAAAGAAAGCTCATTTCAGCTGCTTGTATTTGCGATCTCATTCTTTCGGTAATTACCTAAAGCTCATGACCATAGGTGAGGGTTGGAACGTAAAGCGACCGGTAAACAGAGAGCTTTGCCTTCTGACTCAACTCTCTCTTCACCAAGACAGACCAGCACAGAGCCCGCATCACTGTGGCTGCTGAACTGATTCGCCTGTCTGAACTCCCGCTCCCTCTTACCCTCACTCGTGAACAAGACCCAGAGATACTTAAACTTCTCCACTTGAGGCAAGGACACCCTCCCAACCTGGAGAGAGCAATCCACCTTTTTCTGGCTGAGTACCATAGTCTTGGATTTGGAGGTACTGATTCTCATCCTGGCTGCTTCACACTCAGCTGCAAACTGGTCCAGTGAGAGCTGGAAGTCCTGTTCTGATGAAGCCAGCAGGACCACATCATCTTCAAAAAGCAGACATGGAATCCTGAGGTCACCAAACTGGACACCTTCCACCACTTGGCTACGCCAAGAAATTCTATCCATAAAAATGATGAATAGAATCAGTGACAAAAGGCAGCCCTGGTGGAGTCCAACCTCAACTGGGAACCAGTCTGACTTAATGCCGGCAATGCGAACCAAGCTCCTACTTCGCTTGTATAGAGACTGAATAGCTTTTAGCAAAGAGCCTCGTATCCCATACTGACGGAGCACCCCCTACAGGATACCCTGAGGGACACGGTCGAATGCCTTCTCCAAATCCACAAAGCACATGTAGATTGGTTGAGCAAACTCTCATTAACCCTCTAGGACCCTATCAAGGGTAAAGAGCTGGTCCAGTGTTCCACGACCGGGACGGAACCCACACTGTTCCTCTTGAATCCGAGATTTGACTATCAGTCAGACTTTCTTCTCCATTACCCCTGAATATACTTTGCTGGGGAGGCTGAGAAGTGTGATCTCCCTGTAGTTGGAACACACCCTCTGTTCCCTTTTCTCGGCCACTTCAGCCTGAGTGATGAATGAGTCACCCCCAAGGTCCCCAGACTCTGCTTCTTCTCTTGAAAACGTGCAGGTGGGATTGAGAAGGTCCTCAAAGTATTCCTTCCAAAGGCCAATGATGTCCCCAGTCGAGGTCAACAACTCTCCACCAGCACTGTAAACAGTGTTTGTTGGAAACTGTTTTCCCCTCCTGAGCCTCTTGACCGTTTGCCATAATCTTCGAGGAGCCATCCGATAATCATTTTCCATGGCCTCACCAAACTCCTCCCACATCCGTGTTTTTGTCTTAGCAACAGCTGAAGCTGCAGCTCGCTTGGCCCTTCGGTACTCGTCGGCTGCCTCTGGAGTCCCACAAGACAACCAGGCCAAGTAGGACTCTTTCTTGAGTTTGACATCCTCCCTCACCCGGGGTGTCCACCACCGGGTACGGGGGTTGCCACCCCGACAGGCACCAACCACCTTGCGGCCACAGCTTCGATGTGCTGCCTCGACAATGGAAGCCCAAAAACAAAGCCCGTTCAGACTCTGTCCCCTGCCTCCCAACGGAATGTAGTCGAAGCTCTGCTGGATGTGGGAGTTGAAAATCTGTCTGACAGGTTCCTCTGCTAAACGTTCCCAGCAAATCCTCACTACACGTTTGGGCCTGCCAGATCTGTCCGGCATCCTCCCCTGCCATCTGATCCAACTCGGCACCAGGTGGTGATCGGTTGACAGCTCCCTCTCTTCACCCGAGTGTCCAAGACACATGGCCATAAGTCCAACGATATGATTATAAAGTCAATCATTGACCTTAGGCCTAGGGTGTCCTGGTGCCACGTGCACTTATGGGCACCCTTGTGCTTGAACATAGTGTTAGTTTTGGATAAACTGTGATGAGCACAGAAATCCAGTAATTGAAGACCACATCTATATAATATATAGATATATAATCTATATATCTATATAATCTATATATATCTAGCCAGTATCTCTCAACCTCATGCTCCAGCTCAGGCTCCTTTCTTGCCAGAGAGGTTACGTTCCATGTCCCAAAAGCTAGCTTCAGTAGCCAAGGATCAGAACGCCAAGTTCCCTGCTTTGGGTCACCACCCAAATCATAGTGCACCAGACCACCATTACTACCTCTCACACAGGTGGTGGGCCCCATCTAGCTCCTTCAGGTTGGACCCAACCGGCCCCCATGGGTATGGGTCCGGCCACCAGGCGCTCGCCGAGGAGCCCCTCCCCCAGGCCTGGCTCCAGGATGGGGCCCCGGTAACCCTATTCCGGGTGAGGGATCCAGGGTCTTGTTATTTTTATTCTTCATGGCAGTCTTTTTGGATCACTTTTTGTCTGGCCTGTCAACGAGGACCAGTTTGCCATGGGAGACCCTGCCAGAGGCTATTACCCCCTGACAACAGCTCCAAGGATCATGCAGGCATGCAAACCCCTCCACCATGATAAGGTAGTGATCCAAGGAGGAGCAGAGGAGATCCAAGGAGGAGCATTGCATCATGCTTGAAATGTTCAGCACATTTTCACCTGCATTGTGTAATAGCTTTCAGTTTGGACTGCTCATTCATAAGACTTTTTTGGTTCTTCTCTTCTTTGCAGATTGACCATCTGTCGGTGGAAAAGCTTTTGATTGATAGTGTTTATGCCCGCTCCCATCAAAAGTTGCAGGAACTCAAAGCCATACTAAAGAGCAACAACCCCGGTGACAACTGTAAGAGTCTCTTCTTTCATGCTTTGGGAAGTCTCTGTAGATGTAGATATGAATGTCTGCTGACAGAATATGTATCTGAATGCACAACTAGAGTCTGCGTTTACTTTGCAGCATTTATAGAGACTGCTCTTCCCACTCTGGTCATTCCTATCCTTGAGCCTTGTGGACGATCTGAGTGTCTTCATATATTTGTCGACTTGCACTCAGGAATGTTTCAGCCAATGCTTTATGGAATTGGTAAGGTTTATTCAAGCTTCAATAATTTTTGAGAATACATAGCAAGGGCCAAAATGATGCATTACTATCTGTCATCTCTTAAAGCAAATTACTGCAAACATAACCTTTGACACATGACTGACTTATAAGTTTCATTTATATGTATAGTCAATTTTGTATTATTAAAAGTATATTAATATGAAACATATTAAGTTTCACTAATATAAAATGTTATTGTTAAATTCACCAGCACTCCTGACAATTTGCATAAAGGTGCCAACTGCTAGACCAGGGGTCGGCAACCCGCGGCTCCAGAGCCGCATGTGGCTCTTTCATCCTTACGCTGTGGCTCTGTGTGGCTTGGGGAAAAAAATTATTT
>BRDA01000940.1:46521-61475 GCA_036984385.1 Crenuchus spilurus | reverse complement strand
GAACATAGATTCCGTAGTTGTACTGTTATATGAAATTAAATATGTATTATTATATGAAAAGACTCGTATAACACTTGTAGTAGATGTAAAATTTCCTGTGACTTGTTTGCACACGTCAAATATTCTCCTATTAACATAGCAAATTAAATGACTTATCGCGAGAACAAACATATTCACATGTGATTTTATAAAAGTATTTCACATTTAATGGAAACACTGCAATTGCAAAACTTGTTTTGTCGAATTGTTTTTTTCGACAAAACAGAATATCGATATGGAAACGCAACTACTGACTGTAATGACTTTCCTCAGCCCTGAGTGAGGTCCTTATTACCATCTAGTGGTTAAATGAGGAATTGCAGCATCCTGTTACCTCACACAATGATCTGATCAGCAAATCATTCCTTCCTTGTCTAGTACAAAGTACTAAATTAAATCCAATTAAACGATACAATTATCCTCTTATAAACTGCACACGTTTGTTCAGTGTCCTTTAAAATGTAGATGATGTTCACAATATGCTCAGAAAAGTATATTATTATGTATAAATTAAAGTATATTGTCATGTTGATGCCTTAGATACAAGTTTAATAGATTGTTGTCCTGTCTGTGTCCTGATCATTTATCTCCAGCTGTCAGGGGAGCAGGGTGCTACTGAGCCTAAAAAACCCAAGCGCTCCGGGGAGATGTGTGCCTTTAATAAGGAGCTAGCTCACCTGGTGGCCATGTGTGATACCAACATGCCACTTATTGGCCTGCGATGTGAGGTATTTTGATGTTTTAATTGGATTTGTTTTATTACAAGGCTCTATATAATGTGGAGTGGTATGTTTACTGTATCTGAGTTGTGATTTTTTTTTTCTTTGTCTCAGCTGTCTAATATGGAGATCCCCCATCAAGGAGTCCAGATAGAAGGAGATGGCTGTAGCCATGCTATTCGTCTTCTCAGGTAAGTTTAGACAACATGGCAGTAGTGTTTGTATTGCAGGTTTTTTTAACTACACAGTAATTTACAGGCTACTGTGCATTATCAATGAAACTTTTTATTAACCCCATTGTCTTATGTCCTCTCAGAGTGCCACCTGCTAAAGGTGTCAGTGAAGAGACGAGGAAGGCTCTGGATAGGTCACTGTTGGACTGCACCTTCAGGCTACAGGGGCGCAATAACCGCACCTGGGTGGCAGAGCTGGTCTTTGCTAACTGTCCCCTCAATAGTACCTCGAGTAAAGAACAGGGTGAGATTAACCTCTTCTATACTGCACTTTAACACAGCAAGTCCTAAATATATATAACGGTGGTGTGCATATGAGTAATAAACATGTGTATCACTATAATACAAGCACCATAATATTGTTGGATTATTAATTATAAGTATATTTATTCTGTGCCTAAGTAGCCTCCACACGGCATGTCTATCTGACATATGAGAACCCACTGTCTGAGCCAGTGGGTGGACGGAAGGTTGTGGAAATGTTTTTGAATGACTGGAACAGCATCAGCCAACTCTATGACTGTGTGCTGGAGTTCTCCCGTGCTCTGCTTGGTGAGTACCTTACTAAGGCCATATTTGTGTATAAGAAAGTACAATTTTCTTATGTTCAAGCAAATTATACAGAGTAGAATAAAATTTTTAGTGCTAAAAAGTACAATATACATTTAACACCATTGTATATTCATTTCATCTCCGCAGAAATGCCCTCCTATTTGAGCCTGTTCTCTGAAATACGATTGTATAACTACCGGAAATTGGTTTTGTGCTACGGCAACACTAAAGGCAGCTCAGTAAGTACAATTTTGTGTACTGTATCATCACCTTAAAGTGTTACATTACTGATGATGATATGTGTAATTGGTTGAATTGTATGTAATACACTGTATGATCTAATCTTGAAAGGTAACAATCCAGTGGAACTCTGTGACCCAACGCTTTCACCTCGCACTGGGCACAGTGGGGCCTAATTCAGGCTGCAGCAACTGCCACAACATCATCCTGCACCAGCTCCAGGAGATGTTCAACAAGACTCCGAATGTGGTACAGCTACTACAGGTCTGTACTGTTTTTGTTTGTATCTTAATTTATTTAAATCTGTTTATAATTTGATGTCAGTAAAAAACTGTCAGTTTACTGGCAACTTTCAAGATTGCTTGTACCTTTTTAAAAGGTTTTAAATGTATTATTAATTGTAAATATTTTCTTTTTGGCAGGTTCTGTCAGACACCCAGGCCCCTTTGAATGCAATCAACAAGCTTCCCACAGTTCCCATGCTTGGTCTGACCCAGAGGACCAATACGGCCTACCAGTGTTTCTCTATCCTTCCTCAGTCACCGACGCACATCCGACTGGCCTTCCGAAATATGTACTGCATTGACATCTACTGCCGCAGCCGTGGAGTAGTGGCCATCCGTGATGGTGCCTACAGCCTCTTTGATAATACCAAGATTGTCGAGGGTTTCTATCCAGCTCCTGGTCTTAAGGTAAAAAAGTGGTCATTTTAAGTGGAATACAAATTGTCGAGCTCTTCCCGATGCTTCCTCACTGTGGCCACATTTTTTGCTTCTGTCTATGATCGTGTAAGGGAGGGGTTTGAGGTTTCTATGGGTGTCATCCATGAAGCTCTTAAACCTGCACCCTTTGTAGATGTCATCCATGTAAGAAATGTGATCTGTTATAGGAAATTGCTTAGTCAGTTTTGATTGATTGTCTGATAATATACACTCCTGATCAAAGTCTTAAGACCAGTTAAAAAATTGCAAGAATTAGCATTTTGCACTTTTGGATCTTAAAAAGGTTAAAGGTAGAGCTTCACAATACTAAAAGAAGAAATCGGCGCAAGAGACAAAAAGTTTTAACAGGGTGTCCGCGCATCCTTAAAAAGTCTTAAATTCAAATATCTAAAATTAAGGCCTTAAAATGTCTTAAATTCGTTTAAAAATGTAAGTTGGCCTTAAATGCAAATCAAAGGTCTTAAATTTTGTTACGGGACGACCATTTCACCTCATATATTCCTGTGTAATTTTTTACTTATTTATTTATTTAAGAGCCACAAACGGACTCCAGATATTTCAGTTTTGCTCTCCTCAGTCTGGCACCTTGATGGCTCAGCTCATCACAAAGTCAAACGTCCTCAGGAAGAGATGTAGAGTGAAAATGAATGAGCTGAAACAAACTGAAGCAGAACTGGAAATTAAGGCCACAGAACTGATGCTCATCGTAACATTCTGTGTGGATTCACTTGAAGTTCCAAGTAGTTTTTGAGTTTTAAATATTTTCCATGTGTTCATCAGACAAGTTCAAGTACGTATTGAAAAATTAAAAAAATATGAGGGTCACATAGTATTTGTTCATTTGTGATTCAGAGTGCACACTACTGTATTGTTGTTTTGAGTTAGTTCAGTGTATTCATTAGATGTCTTTTTTTGCACTTGTTCATACAGTTAATGAACCACAGAGCACATCTATCACTTTATGTTCAATAAACAGACAAAAGTCTAAAATGTGTCTCACTGTATGACACACATGCTATAGTAATGATTGTAATACAGCAGAAACGCCCAACTTTTCTTTATATTTATAGTTTTTTTTTTTTGGGTCTTAAATTTTATTCAAGGTGGCATTAAAAAGTCTTAAATTGACCTTGCTGAAACCTGCAGATACCCTGTTTAAGCAGCCATTTTTTTGAACACTGCATTTTCACTCAAACATGATTTATTTCAAGCTGATCAAACCATAGTCTTTAAAAGACTAAATCTTCTTTTAGCATTTGTGAAGCTCTACTTAGAACCTTCTTAAGATCCAATAGTGTAAAATGCAAATTCTTGCAATTTTTTAACTGGTCTTAAGAGTTCAGGAGTGTACTTGTTGTGTCTGAGTGGGAGCTTATCACTCTTGTATGTAACCTCTTAAGTTTCTTAAATATTTCTTGTTGTTCTCTGCAGACGTTTTTGAACATGTTTGTGGACAGCAACCAGGATGCACGGCGACGGTCAGTCAATGAGGATGATAACCCTCCCTCACCGGTTGGTGTGGACATCATGGACACACTCATGCCTCACATGCAGCCACAGCAGCCAAACAGAGGCCAAGGGGTCTACCCGCCCCTCACATCTCCACCCACTCCCTACCACGGCAACGTTGCCCCATCACCGTCCATGATGCCAATGCAGTCACCAGGTAAGGATAAGGCCTAGTATGAAACACTGGCCTCCACTGTCTCCATGCCATATTTGCTTGGCATTCCACTGTGGTAATGGGACCTAAAAAGAAAATTTTCAACCCATTGCAAGTGCTGTCCTCCCAGCTTGTCTGTCTCTGTGCAAACATGCATGCTTGGTCTCCATTTGTTCACATCGTCATGCTGACCTGCACATGAAATGCTGGGTTGAAGCATGCCTACAGTCCTGTGCCTGTCCATATATATCAGCATTGGAGCCTGCAGCTGCTGTCCTGCTTCAGCTTTAGTGTGTTTGTGTGTGAGTGTGAGAGGGAGAGACGCCATCTTGTCAGCAGCTGTCCAACGAGGCCACTGATCAGTTAATTGTGTGCAGGGAACATCCACGCAGCCAATTCCCCTAGCGGAGCTCTGCGGGCCCCCTCGCCCTTCGGCCCCACTCCGTCTCCCTCCTCTCTGGGCATTTCAATGGGCCAGACCTCCAACTTTGCCAGCCCACATGGTAAGTGCCTAAGGGGGCAGGTTCCAGAGCTTGGTGGTGGCCTCAATCTGCCTTAATGATTCCCTCTGCTGAAGAGGAGCTCTGTGCAGACTGTGAGACAGATCTCTGGGCTGTGGTAGGGATTATTTCTTGCAGGGACAGCTCTGTGGGCAAGGATGGTGCAGGGACTTGTTTTTTACTAACATTACTGCATTGGAGCCTAAGATTTGATTTGATCACAGATTTGAAAAAGCACTCGGTGGTGGTTTTGGTCTTTTGTACTAATTTCTTGTTTCTTCTACTGCCATGAATCAGCCCTCACTGATCATATATGCATGTGTGTTATTAGAAGGAGATCAAAATGTAGAGGGATCAGTGAATGAAATAGTTTTTCATTTGTATTTGCATGTTTAAGTCGATGAGAAATTTTGTGATCAAAATTGTGACTCCTCAGTGCAGCACTATTTCATCTGTGTCAAACTCTGTGTACATGTCTGTGAGGAAAGAAATGTTTAATTCAAACTTTATCAGAAAGATATATGCCAAATTTCATTTTGATTTGTGATTTGTAGGCAATAAGCATTATTTCAGAGGATATGCTTGCACCATTTGATTTGTAGTACATTAGATTAAAATAGAAAGTAGTTCAGAGACATGTTAATTCAGGCCACACGCTCTCTATTTGAATGACAGGAGCATTGGACCCCAGTTCACCATACCCTATGGTGTCCCCTAGTCAGAGGGCAGGAACATGGCCAGGCTCTCCACAGGTTTCCGGCCCTTCCCCTGGGGCTCGTATCCATGGCATGTCGCCTGGCAACCCCTCTCTTCACTCTCCCATTCCAGATGCTTCCCACTCTCCTCGAGCTGGGACAAGTGAGTAGATTGCACAGCAGAGTGCCACAGACTTGGTGACAAACCTGCCTCATCTGTATATCCGAACACTTTACATGATTATCAGTGGCTGTAACAGAGTGTTTGTTTTATATGATGCAGATGTTATACAGATGTGTGTACATATACTGAATAGTATTATCTTCATGAAGTATTTTTACGTCTGCACATACTTAGGTTCCCAAGTAATGCCAACCAGTATGCCTCCACCTCGTAAACTACCTCAGCGTTCCTGGGCTGCCTCCATTCCTACCATCCTCACCCACAATGCCTTGCATGTGCTGCTGCTGCCCTCTCCCACGATGTGTTTAGTGCCGGGGCTAGCGGGCAGCTACCTGTGCTCTCCACTGGAACGCTTCCTGGGTTCAGTCATCATGAGGAGGCACCTGCAGAGAATCATCCAGCTAGAACCCAATGTAAGTTTCTCAGCTTTACTCTCCTGTACACATTCTCCTAAAAGGACGAGGAACCTTATGCAGGATTTAACTTAAGTGCCCTGGCTTGTTCTTAAATACATTGTCCAGTGAAGCAACATTTGTTTGTGTTTGTTATTATCCTTTAAATAATTAATACAGTGTAAGTGTTTTTATTCAGTATTTGTTTTCCATGAAGACGGGTAACGTTTTTTTCTGTATGTCTGTCTGGTGGGTGATGTAAAAATTGAGTTGAATTTGCCTTTATTCTAACCACTCTGATTTCTTCTTTTGTGTAGCTCACTATTGTAAACTCCAATGAGCCAGGAGTCATCATGTTTAAGACAGAAGTGCTGAAGTGTAGAGTGGCTTTAAACCCAAAGAGCTATCAGACTTTACAGCTCAAAGTCACACCGGAAAATGCTGGACCCTGGTCACAAGAAGAGCTTCAGGTTCTGGAAAAGTTTTTTGAGACGAGGGTAAGAGAAGGGCTTTTCTGGGTTTAGTACATGTATTATGTAGAAGATGATTAGGAGATTTTAGTTAGAGAATTGGGATCAGGTTTAGAAATTAACTTTTGTGTCCACCTGCTACTGTGACTGATGGATTAAAAAATTACCAGCAAAGTGTAACTGAGGCTTTTCAGCCATTGTTTTCCAAGTTAGCATTCTAGGCTCAAGGTGCCTTGTTATTCACCTGACCAGTGTCCAAGTGAAGCAAGCAGACTGATGATTCAGTCTCTGTTATGGAAAGTCATAAATCTTTGTCTCGACTGCATTATTTGTTTGTGATAAAGTTGCACCAAGTATTATTTCTATATTCTATATTTTCAATACGTTTTTAAATTGGCGGCATATTTTGTTGACAACTCAAGAGATAAGTGATTAAATTAAAAAAGCACACTTGTTTAAGCTGTAAAAATGTATAACTGTCTGTGTTTTATCAAATAAACTAATCTGAAAGTAAAGACGGTCAATGTTCTGGTCTATTGCCAGAAAATCAATTAGGTATCAAGTATCATGATACTAGATTTAGTGTTATCAAAATTCTGGGATGGTGAAAATCTTAGTTTGTGTATTGTTGCTGTGGATCAAAACTGTGGGTCTCAGTTTCTGATGTTTTTCACTTTTTTGCATCATTTGGAAATGCTAGCTGACTTCACATTGTGTGAAAATTTTGTGATGAATGCACCAATAGAAATGCTCAAATTACTTGAATTTCAATCTTTTTACGCCAACTTCAGTGTATTCAGAGTATTTTTTTTCCATCTCCTGTAAAATTATCATTTCGAAGATGCTTTGAAGAAGTTTTGTTCTGACAACAATGTTATGCTATTTGTACATACCCACCATTGTTACATAAGTATGTCTATCAAATTCACCAGTTGGTACACAAAATCGGTTGCTAATTTTGTATGTTGATTGGAATTAAAGTCTAGATTGTTGCAGAATTCCCTAATGCCAACTTCCTGTTGTGTTAATCAGTAATTTAAGTAATAATAAATCTAGGAGATGAAATAGAACGGTAAATGAACATTTCTTTTATCTTTTTATTTTCTTTTTTCAGGTTGCAGGTCCGCCTTTTAAGTACAACACTTTAAATGCCTTTACAAAGCTGTTGGGGGCTCCCACCAACATCCTCAGAGATTGTGTTCGAATTATGAAACTTGAGTTGGTGAGTTAAGAGAGTGTGTGTGTGTGTATGTAAGTGTATTTATGCTGCCTCTATAATGTTGCTTATTTGTGATCTTGCAGTTCCCTGACCAGGCTGCCCAACTAAAGTGGAATGTTCAGTTCTGTCTGACCATCCCACCCAGCGCCCCTCCTATTGCCCCTCCAGGAACCATTGCTGTAGTGCTCAAAACGAAGATGCTTTTCTTTGTAAGTCATGATGCAAACCAGTATTATAAGTAGTACGTGTGGTGTTTCAAGGTGTTTCAAAAACACTGAAATGTGATTATGTAATATATACCAAAGTAACTACTAAGCTGTAATTTCTTAAAGGGGTTGGCAACTCATTTGCAGATATTAAAATATCAGTGATCCTGAAGGTATGTGACTTGATTGTTAACATGTATATTAGGGCTGTGGAAGTTAATGCGATTTGGCCCTGCGATTCATCCATAGTTCATGTTGAGACTTGACCATGCATCATTAAGAGTAGAGGAGTAAACGCTGCCTTTTTTAAATAATCTTTGTTGACATTTATTTATGCATTAGTTATTTTAAGAGTTTTAGCCAAGATGAGATGCTAGCTGGCTCAGTGGTGGTCAGCAGACACAACTAAAGGCAATTTGGTTCATGTGGGGAAAAGTAGAGGTAAGGGGCTGATTGCTAGGAGGGAACACTTGATGTCAGAGTATTCCAACATAGTTTCTGAAATCCAGCAGAGAAAACAAAATTGCCAGAATGTGTCACTCAAAATGACCAGAATTGTTTTTTGACAGTTTGTCTTAAATTCATGCAAGAGCCTATAGCTACAAGCATAACCAGATATGTTTCCTATTAGCCAGAAATAAGTTGACAGCCCCTTTAATATTTGACAGCGTGATATAGAGAACATAAATTGCAAAAATAGAAAATCAAGATGAAGAAGCGCAGTCCTCCCAACAGTCAAATAAATCTAATGAATAACCAAACTGTTGGTCTACAGCTCCAGCTGACCCAGAGGCTACCAGTGCCTCAGGAGCCTATCAGCATCATTGTGCCCATTGTGTACGATATGGCCACAGGGTTGACGCAGCAGGCTGACATCCCGCGCCAGCAAAGCTCCTCGGGCGCTGCTGCCCTCATGGTCAGCTCCATCCTCAGGAGATTCAATGAGCACCACCCAGCCAGAGCAGGTAAACACTGAAGTGTTAAGCATTTACAAGTGTGTGATTGTGCTGTTTCTTTTAATTTCTTTTGAATTCATAAATGTACACATTCAGTCTAAGATGTGTGATTTGCTTATAATAATGTGTATTTTCTGTTGTAGGAGAATGCACCATATTTGCCTCAGTTCATGAACTCATGGCTAATCTCACTCTGACCCCTTGTGGACGGCCATAAATTAGTTCAGCTTCTTCAAACTGAGCTGAAAACATACTCTGCCTTGGCTTTGCTGTAAGGAGATCCAGGTTCTCACCTACAGCCAATGAACATTTCTTCAGGTGTACAAAATCGTCATAAAAGGAATAGAAAACATGATGGGTTACCTTGTGGTTTTGTTTCCTATAAAGAGCTTATGTAAATGAATGAAGGATGGAGCATCTGAGGATGTACTTCTCAAGAGAACAATGCATAGCTGGAAATTCAGGATGTGATTAAGAAAAGAGGACAATTTATTTTTGTTCGATGCACTTCTTAATAAAAGTTTGAAATTAGAAAACAATAGGATTGTTTACCTTCAACTGTAAATGTTTTTATTATTTTAATGTCTGCCTTTAAGAAAATAAGCAGCTTGCAAAAAACTTTATTCTTTTTTTTATATTACAAGATACCAATACTGTGTTGATATTGGGACGTATTCTTTATGACACTATTTAATGTCTTTTTTTAATGTCATAACTTGACCTCTTTGACCTCTTTCGTTAAACCTGTCACCTTGAATACTGATAAGATTGTGACAGACTTTCTAAATAAGCCGTATTTTATTACGATTGCATTTGAAAACTGAAGTAAAAAGTAGCTTATACTTCTGTCTTTATTACTGTCAAATAAACATTTGAAAATGTTAGACGTCTTTGTGCAACAACATCTGTGGTAAAAGTCTTTATTTTTAAATGATGACATGTTTGGAATAAATAGTTTATACATAACCATGTCGCGTGCAGTTTCAACATACATTTTCTGGATTCTGTGCTGGTGTGTAGACTGTCTAAAATGTCTAAATTAAATTTTACATCAGTGTTTCATGTCAGCCAGTGAAGTTCTGATGGAGTTTATTGTTGAAGGCAGTTGAGTATAATAATGTCATATTAAATGTTTATGACTTATGACACCTGGGGTCAGATTCACAAAAGCATTTTTAAGAAAATGACACCCAACAGGTTTATAAGAGTGTTCTGAAATACAGAAAGAAAAATAAGGAAAATTTAAAGAATATTTGAGCAAATCTTTGTGTACTACAACTTACCAAAGATTTTTGAAACAAGAAACAAAGATGATAGATAACTGGGTTGGAAAGACCTACAATTCAAAAGTTTAAAAGTTTTTCATCTTTAAAAAGTATGCATGCTGTATAAAACTTAGTCTAAGACAGTGAGACTATCATAAGGTTAAGAAAACAGTTGAGAACATGTAAAGAATGCCCCTGTTCTAAGGATTGTTAAGAACAGTTTAAAATAAAGATTATTTAATATTTTTTAAGAACGATGTGCATATCACACTTCCACCTGTTTCAGCTTTCCCTTAGGCACAGGTCAGAACAACCAGACTGCAGAAAAGCTTTCCTCACACCATCACATTATGAACAATCACAACAAACACATAAGCCTTGTTTTAATACCAGACTCTGATTCTACTGTATTTCATTCTTACACTTCCGCTATATGTTCTGTCATATTCTCTTTGTAGTATTGCTAACTCTCACTCAACTGCAGCAATCTGCACTTTAATATTTTATTATATTGCTATTCTTTTTGTCTACCCTTCTGATTCCCAATGTGTGTGTACTGATGTGTTAATATTGCTACACTAGTCTAAGTTCTGTTGTCTATTTCTGTTTTACCAAAAGCAAAATTCCTTATATGTGCAAATGTACTTGGCCAATAAAGTTTGATTCTGATTCTGGTTCACATTACAAAATTTTCTTAATGCACTTTTGGGGATCTTGCTTCAGATTTCTTAGGTGTTTGAAAATGTTTGTGGGAACCTGCAATGAATGACTTCTACTTGATTTTTTTTAGGAATAATTATATCAAAAGCTATAAAGGTTAGGATAATATGTTGGATGTTCAGATATTTTAAGTTAATTTTATACCAAACAGTGACAGAAAACACAAAGGCATCGTGGTTGATATTGCTTAACATTTTGTCCTGTTTGTAATGAACTGAAAGTGTGAAGTGAGTTAGAAATACTGTAGAGATGGGTGATGCTATTCCTTTTCCTTTCAATCTGATACCAAGTAATTCCCAAACTAACATCCTGTTTTATGAGGGTGAGTCAAAACTGATCTGACCTCTGGCTGTAGAATGTATTTTTGATCAATTTTCAGAAAAGACAAATATGTTATTTTACAACACAATCTACCTGCATTTCAATACACTTCATCCATCTGTCATATTCCCACATTAAACATGTTTTGGCTGACCTGTGAGCCATGAGTGCACCGCTGTCTTCATCTCTTCATCAGATGTCTTCTTATGACTTTTTTCAGATGACCAGACAGGTGGCAGTCTGATTAGTTAAGATCAGGACTATAGGGAGGAGCTTTAACACCTCAAAACAATGATTATGGAGAGTGTTGACAGGATGGGCAGTTGTGCGCAGATGTGCATTGTCATGCAACAACACAACACCCTTGGATATCAGTCCTCTGTGATTTATTTGAATTTCAGTGCTTCAATGATTTAAAATGAACAAGTACAGAAAGTGTTGATAAGACACTTTGGCCTACAGATGTTTTAATATAACTCAATTGCAGATAATTTCTGACTCACTCTCGTCTCGTATGTGTTTATCTATATATACAAGTATTTGTTTGTTTGTTTGTCTATTTACGACAACCAGAAAATGTGGACATAAAAATACACCAACAACAAGAAAAATGCTGATTATTTTGGTCAGCCAAAAGCTTAATTATATTACATAACATTTTTGAAATACTGAACAGTCTCTTCATTTACTTGCAGAATAAATCTTAAAATTCATGTTTAAACAATGATTTATTTCAAATGAAAAGTATTTTTTTATTTGAAAATTAAATTGTTATAATACACCAGAAACAGAGAATATCTGTTTTAAAAATAATTATTGGATATTTTCATGTGAGGATTGATTTAGAAATATCAGGATCAGAAGTATCTGTATTTCACCGCAGTCTCTTTATTTGCGCTCATATATTATACAGTCTATGGTCGCGCTGCCTACGCTAAGGTTTGTAGTGCACGTCTATGTCCAGTGTTACGGTAGCTCTATCTACACTAAGAGAATGCAGGTTTACATCTTATATTACGGTAGCTCTATCTACACTAATTGTGATGCGCGCCTACTTCCTGTATAACGGTAGCCTGTTTGTTAAAGAGAGCAGGAGAGAATCTGTTTGTGTTTTTAGTGCAGAGATGCAAGAACTTAGATAAATTACTTTAAAGCACCATAGATATGATTTACAGAGGACTGATGCACAAAACATGTAACCGAAACAAATAATATGTTACAACCTACAGAAAAGTGTAAACATGCTGGAAATCCATAGCCGACCTGTTAAAAAATAACATTAAAATAAAATAAAAAATGACGTTAAAAAGTCTGATTATCAGATCACACCACATGCTTAAACACACTGTCATACCTTCATGGTATGAGAGCCAGTCAGTTCAATATAGGTCCACACATCTGTGGTAAGATGCTAAATGTTTATATTACTTGTGATCTAGTTTAGTACCTTCCGTGTAAAGCAGCAAATATCCAGCTTGTCTCTGTCAAACGTAAAACACGGAACGTTTGCTTTAAATGAGCCCAAAGTGCAGAGAGGATGAGCTCAGTCTGAGGAGTGTCTTCATTAGGATGTCAAATCTCTGCGGTTACGTCATAGCGAGGCTGTTGGAGCGTATTTGTTGATTTTCACGTTTGGTTGGATATAAAACTCGTATTAATTCCTCCCTAATGGCTTGTGACTTGGACGTTATGAACGGATACAGATAGTACAGATATCTGTCACAGAAATGCTAACCAGGGAGGCGAAAAGCCTGCAATAATAAGCTCTGTTAGCAGAAAACTAATCTGTTATAAATGGCAGCTGTCAGTTTAACAGAGCCACTCTGCCAGCCGTGTCGGTACAGTGCCAGTTACAGAGGTAAGTGCTTGTTTTGTGCACATTAGTTTACACCAGCAGAGGGGTATCTTGCTTTAAAAGGCCGTATTGTTTGAACGGGTGGGGTTTGTTTGAATATCTTGGATGTTAAGTTGGTTATTTTACAGTTGAGCTGTACGTGATGAAGCCTCTGATGCCCATTCACTTGAGCTCTGAGCAGGTGGCAATGGAGATGCTGTGCCTCTGCAGCCAACTGGACCTCCTCATCCGGGCTCAGGTCTATCAGGTGAACCAGACTCCTGTAGCCAGTAAACTTCATTAGGTGCACATACTCTATACAGCTCTATACAGATGTACTTTCTAGTCCTACAATTACAGACTGTAGTCCTCTTTCTCTACATACATTGTTAGCCTCCTTTCATCCTGTTCTTAATAATCAGGATCGGATCCCCAAAGGGCAGGTATAATTTGAGTGAATCATTCTTAGTGACAGTGACGTGGTGGTGGTGTGTTGGTCTGAAACGACTGGTCCAGATGCAGCAGAGCTGCTGGAGATTTTAAACACTATATGTGCTCAACGTCCTCTCTATTAGACACAGCTACCTTGTTTCTCCATCTTGTAGATATCTGAGACAATAGCTCATCTGCTGCTGCAATTTGTTTTGCTCATCCCTTCATTTGTGGTCACAGGATGCTGCTTACAGGACTCTGTTGTTTGGATAGTTTGGTTGGTGCACAATTTTTACTTCAGCGGGTGTTTAAAAGCATCAGCAGCTCTGCTGTGATTGATCCATTCATACCAGCATAACACACTAACACACCACTACCACATCAGTGTCAGTGCAGTGCTGAGATTGACTTTGCCCAGAGAGGTAGAAAGAATGCAAGCATTTGGCTCTGGAGTTGTGGATCCAGTACTAATAGTTTTAACATCAGTACTGGACCTCAGTAAAAAAACGCAGATCAAACAGAATGTGTAGTGTAAAGCTTTCCCAAAATAGTAGAGGCTGTTATTGTAGCAAAGTAAAGACATCTTTATCAGTATCTATGACTTTTTCAGAAACATTGGATATGCAGTTGTCTATAAACTTAATGAATATAATGAATTTGTCACTGTGTCTATTTCAGGGGCAGTTCAAACAAGACACAAGTCCTGAAGAATCAGAATTTTTCCAAAAGCAAGGTAAGCCTCAAATGAAGCACATGAAGTCGAAGCATGATGATGATGTTATTATTTACAAATATGAATATTTGCAAATGTGCTGTACGTTTTTATGCATTAAAAGGGGCTGAGATTATAGATCAGATGAACCAGTGCCTTGAACACCTGCCAAAACCTGCACCACTATTAGAGGTAACTGTTTTAGTTGTGTAAACACTCTTTTCTACATTAATTTTTTATTTTGAATAAATAATTTGGATTAAAATCTCTTTTAACTTAGGACTATTTGGACATTGCTGGACTGTCTGTCATGTTCCCCCGAGTAGAAGTTTACATTATCCATGGCAGCCCTGTGGATATGCTAGAGAGACCACCTCTGGATGGTGAGGTGCTGTTTTGATGATGGAGAGAAAGAACAAAAACAATTGGGAAGATATTTGTTGTTAAAGAAAAGCATCTCTATTGTTATTTTCTCATGTCATGACTGCAGGGTACTTCCCTCACCTTGGGAGGCTGAACCAGTTGCTGGTTCTGAGTCAGCAGCTAGAAGACGATGTGAAGCACTTAGGGAGCCACAAGTACATCGCTCATCAGCTAGCTGTTATATATGTAAGTTGACTTATTTTGCAATATCAGCTGACTGCTGCTGCTTTCAGTATCATTTTCTGACCATTTTAGTTTTTGAAACTATAATGAAATGTTTGTGTATGCAAACCTCTAAATGCAGTAATAGACTTTCAGACATATCCATCCATCCATTATCCCATCTGCTTTATCCTGGTCAGGATCACAGTCAGTCCCCTACCCCTTCACAGGGCCCAGGGCAGGGTATTACACTATCCTAACAAAGGAAAAGGCACCAATCCATTTCTGGGTGCCC
>BRDA01000940.1:31830-46511 GCA_036984385.1 Crenuchus spilurus | reverse complement strand
ATATGCAGATTTTCTTCCGACTCCAGAACCCAGCTTCAAGGGTAGACCCAACTCAAAGGTACAAAAGGGTCACAAACACACCCAAAGGAGGGTGTCAGGTTTGTGTACCCCCAGTCTACTTAACCGATGAGATTTAAGACCCAAGACCTCAGCCTTCTTTTAGACGTATATCACATTATACCATGCTTTTTTATATAAAATGATCTGTATTTGTATCTGTGGTGTTGTGCTCCACATAAGCCTTTTCATAATTTGTTTGTGTTCCAGCAAGTGCTTAACTTTCTCAATGACATATCACCACTGTCTGCTATAAAGAGGGACATCGAGGCCAACTTTAAGCAGGTGAAGGTGTCTTTGATGACAGAAGAAGGATCCAAGCAAGAGCCACAGTTACCAGCCCAGTACATCAGCTGGTAAGTATCACTGAGCATTTTACAGCCCTGTTTGGAATGCTGTGCAGAATGTATATAAAATATATTTGCCAATTTTGAATTTGATGCAGCAACACATTAAATAAGTTGGGACAGAAGCAACAAAAGACCTGTAAATAAACCATATATAAATCAGATCAGGTGTTATATAAGAAGTACTAAGGTGAAGTGGAAAAGTATCTTGTGGACTAGCAAATCAAAATAAAAAATTATTTTTGGAAATCCTAGACACTGTATCCCCCAAGCTGTAGAGGAGAAGAACCATCAGGCTTGTTATCAGTACACAGTTGAAAAACCACCATCTTTAGAATTCATTGTTCCATTATTGATGGCAAGACAATCCTGACCCAGATGAAGCAAAACAGGTCCAAACCATGATACTACCACCACCATGTTTCACAGATGGGATAAGGTTTTTATGCTGGAATGCAGTATTTTTTTTTTCCAAACATAACGCTTTTTATTTTAACCAAAAAGTCATATTTTTGTCTCATCTAATGACTCTAATTTCACCTTCAAAATAACAGCTAATCCTAGAGGTTCACATACTTTTGCACTCACATATATGTCATATTGGATAATTTTCATTAAATAAATGATCAAGTATAATATTTTTGTGTAACTGGGTTCTCTTTATCTACCTTTAGGACTGAGTTCTAAAATCTGATGTTTTAGGTCATATTTATGCAGAAATGTAGAAAATTCTAAAGGTTTCACAAACTTTCAAGCACCATTACAACAGCATGGCTCTGTATTAAAATAGTCTCTGTGTTGAAATGGTCGGCCTGCAGTCCAAAAATGGGAAATATTTCACTTTTGGAACTACAGCAACTGGTCTCATCAGTTTCCAAACATGTACAATGTGTTGTTGAAAGAAGTGATGCTAAACAGTGGCAGACAGGCCCATGTCCTGACATTTTACATGGTCTAGTTATGTCAGTGTTATCACTCATATCTGATAATACCGATCTGATGATTAATAATGTACTTTACTGCTTCACTAAGTTAGAATTCTACGTTTTATTTTACAGGATATCAGAATTAACACACAGTATAATATCAACTGTGTCTTCACTCACAGAAGAACTCACAGAAGACCTCAGCCCAGTCATGGATTTTGTCTCCAAGTTGTCCTGACAAATTTTAATTAGTCTTTGGAACTGATGGGAATGCATTTAGTTTCTCCTTTATGAGAACTGATTACAGTAGAAGACAGTATAAAAATAATATTTGCCAAATGATTGGTTTCATGGTGAGCCAATAATTACCTGCACTGAACCAGAGTAATGTTTGACTAATCAGACAATAATAACGCCTTAGGAAATCACCAGGCAGTCATCATAAAACATTACAGTAGCACACAAAAGACTATGACTAGTTCTAAAAATGATTCATGTTATGGTGCTAACAGCTTTCAGTCACATTTGTAATATTAATAAAGTGCTGTACTTTACACCTGCCTTACACAGACTCTCTCTCCTCTGTCAGCTGTGTTCTTTAGAGTTGGTTTGCATTGAGTTACATTTACAGAACCAGTCACAAGTTTCGTCACACCTCTGGACATTCAGTGTTTTTTTTTTTTTGTTTTTTTTTAATTGTCTGCATTGTAGATTAATACTTAAGTCATTCAAACTATGAAGAAATACATATGTAATTATTTAGTAAACAAAAATGTGTTAAATAAACCAGAATATGTTTTAGATTCTTCAAATTAGGCACCTCTTGCTTAGATAACAGCTTTCTTGGCATTTTCTCAATTAGCTTTATGAGGTAGTCTCCTGGAATTGCTTTCAGTTAACAGCTTTGCCTTGTCAAGAGTTCATTATTTTTACATTTTTTTGCCCTCTTAATGTGTTTGCAATCATCAGTTGTGTGCCTACTTTGACAAATCTAAAATCTGTTTCTTCATAGTCTGTATTAATGTACAACGTATGAAAAAATAAAAACATTGATTAAGAATGGTGTGTCTGTACACAGTTAAACGTTCTCAAGTAAAAAAAAAACAAAACTTTCTTCTTTGTTTTTTATTATCATTTTTGGTTGCTTTATTACTGGTCACATCTCTGGCCTTTGAGGTATGTTTTAAGAAGGACCTGAAAGAATATCAAATGTTCAGATAAGAAGTTCTGCTAGAATTCTAAGGGGAAAATGACCTGATACCTTATTACTTCTCTTGTTTAATTATTATCTGATGTAACAATACTTTTACTGGAGTGTGAGTTGGGTGAGGGCATTTGTTGAGTCCAAGACAACTTTATTATGGCTGGTTGAGATCTGTTTGGTCAAGATCTATGGCAAGTCAAGACCTGGTCAAAAGTCAGGACAGAGTCCCTAAAAATCTAGTCTTCTTTAAGAAAAAAATTACAATAGTTCTTAATTGTATTTAGTAGAAATGTATTGGTCTTTTGCTTATTTAAATACATATTCAACTAATCTAATAAATTACATTTGCAGTCATTTTATTTTTTGTATGGTGACCATTAAAAGATATATGACAAATACATTTATATTTTTTAAAACATAGCTGGTCTTGGTTGAAACCAGAAATTAAATTTTGGATGACAAATGACCAAGCCCAGGTACAATTTCTTTTGACCCTTACAAATACTGAATATACTGTTGTATTACCAGTTTTTTGCACACTATCATGATAGTACAATGATAATACTACAGTAATAAACATTTTACCACAGTAAATTGCATTAATAGAATTACTTTGATAAAACTAGCTGTATTACTGTAGTACTACTGTCATTATAGTATTTGCATTATAGTAAAAATAAAAAACAAGCACTATGATGGTATTGCACTCTTATAAAGATGCTTCTTCAATTGTTCTTTGCTAAAGAAAATAGTTATATATAGAACCATGAACACTTAAAGAACCTTTTGCATGATTAAAGGGTTCTTTGCATGGTCAAATTGTTCTATAGATTGATGAAGAATGTGTTGTAAAGGGTGTTTTTTATAGAAGCTTTTTGAAAATGTCAAGCTTGTAAAAATAGCACATTCTTCATCGACCTGTAAAACCATGCATTCAAGGTTCTACACTCTTAAAAGAGATGGTTCTTCAAAGATTCTTTAATGAAGAAAATGGTTCTATATAATGTAGATGGTTCTACATTCTGTAGAATGTTGCCTCGGCTTGCTCACATTGGGCTCAGAATCAAAATGTCTGATACTGATTATGTAAAGCTGCTTTGTGACAATGTCCATTGTAAAAAGCGCTATATAAATAAATTTTGATTTGATTTGATTTGATTAGATGGTTCTATATAGAAGCCTTTTGAAAATGGTTCAACATAGCACCAAAAAGGGTTCCTCTATTGTTGACACCGTAACTACAGCAGAATCCTTTTTGGGCTATATAAAATCACTGTCATTGTCACTGTCACTGTCAAGGTTCTGTATAGAATCATCTACCACAATTTCCTCATCAATCTGAAGAACCCTTTCACCATGGAAAGAACCTTTTGGGTTATTTGAATGTTCGTGGTTCTATATAGAACTTTAACTTTTTTTTTTTTTTACTAAAGAAGCTTGAAGAACCTTTTAAAAGTATATGTATATTAGTACACATTCACTGATACAAACCATAGATGCGTGATTTTATGAACTACTTGAATAAATGTGTAGAAAATTCGTGTTTTAGAGTTTAACAAAAAAAAATCACTGAGCAGATCATTATCAAATGGGAGGGGAACGTTCCGACAGTGAGTGACGTACTTCCGCTTGTTTTTAAAGAGGACCGCAGGATGGCGCCCTGTTCACTGTATTCTCTTTCTTTCTCACACTATTTATCCTTTATTCTCAACACCCAGCCTCATCCAAAACCGGTAAGAATCCCTCCATGATTCTTCCCTTCTCAAACACAGGCTGAACAGGCCTGCTTCATTTGTTTAGTTACTGAAACCGAGAAAATCACAGGTGTCAGTAACATAGAGCATAATTTCTGTCCCATTGCATGAACCTTCAGTGTAATATTTAACTTACAGTTATTAAAATGACAGCCAACAGCACAGAAGACTCTGTAGTTCAGTAATGTTTTTGCTCCGTGCTGCATGTGGACATATCCATGCTGTTGTTTTGGGTTGAGTACGAAGACGCAAATATAAGGAAGAAGCAAAACTTGAGTGATCATACCATTGACCAATCAGGTTCAGAGTTACTGTTTACAGGCACAGATCTGACCAATAGATGAGCTGTCCTGCTCTGTCTGGATACCGGTGTTCTTCTCTCTTTGTGTGCATTTACTGACTTTGCCAGCAGTAGCGATGGTAGCAAATCGAGAACGTTACTAATGTATTTTAATCCCAGGAGTCAAAGTTAGACCAGCTATAATGAGTTTATAAGTTCATGACAAAATTAGAGTTTTTGCATTCACCCAGATACAATCTTCAAAAATACTATATATATGGTATTACACTCTTATAAAGATGGTTCTTCAAGTGTTCTTTGCTAAAGAAAATGGTTATACTATATATACATGGTCAAAGGGTTCTACAGTTGGATGAAAAATGTGTTGTAGATGGTTCTATGTAGAAGCTTTTTGAAAATAGGGCTGTATAGCACCAGAAAGTGTTCTGTTATTGTTATGATGTCAAGCTTGTAAAAATAGCTCAACCCTTTTTAGTTCTAAATAGAAACACATAAAGAACCCTTTAATCATGCACATGGTTGAACGGCATTCAAAACGCTCTTAAAAGAGATGGTTCTTCAAGAGTTCTTTAGTAAAGAAAGTTATTCTATAAAGAACCACGAACACTCAAAGAACCCAAACGTTTTTTTGCATGGTGAAAAGGTTCTTCAGATTGATGAGGAATGTAATGTAGATTATTCTAGAGGGAAGCCTTTTGACAATGGTTCTATTTTGCACCAAAAAGAGTTCCTCTATTATTAGTCTTGACATAGTAACAATAACAGAACAACACATTCCTCATCAATGTGAAGAACCCTTTCACCCTTAAGAGTATACAGTATATCGTTACTATGTAACTATTATTCTCATGTATGTAACTTAAATGTTCACTCTAATGATGTTTTTGACTCTTTTTGTACAGTAATTAAAAAAAATATATATAGTGTCATAAAATGATGTGAGAAGAGATGATAGCAGAGCCAACTTTACTCTCCAGATCAGTACAAAAGTAAGACAAACTGTTTACTTGTTCTCCTATTTTTACAAATATTTAGCTACATCTAATAAATTTGATTGTATTTCTAATGAATTTGTGGTTCATTATTTTTTTTAATTGATGTATAATTTGTAAGTTAAAAAGCAATATTCCAATTCATTTTAAAGGGAGAACTCAACTGTAGATGTTTCATCCTGCACGTCTGAGAATCATGCTGCTGGTGTGAGAAATGAGAACAGACAGAAGCATGTGGTAAGACTGACCTGTCTCACCACTGACTTATACAAAGCTTTAGTTCATGAGAAAATTACTGTTACAGTAAAAGCCATTTCAGCTAATTTTAAATGTGATTTTAAACACAGTATCTCACAGCTGTTTTCTGTCTTAAATTGGAAGAGGCAAGTTTCGTAATACATACCACTGACTGATTTTTGGAAGTAGACAGTGTAGTAAATAAAACCCATGCCCAAGTTCTCTGTTTATAATTATATTTGTAATCATGTGTTTAATGTTTAGAGAGGGAAGAGGAAAGCCCGAGAGGGATCGGAGAATGCTAAGAGGAAGCACTCCAAGGCCAGCAATGGCAGCTTGGGAAGAGCAGAGAATACCCAACTCAAAAACAGAGACATTGAGTCTGTCACCTTGTTTGAGGTCATCACCATGGGTAGAAGTGCCATGCAGGTACACAGTGTTGATGTAATTCAAATGAAAGCATTCAGCATTTATCTATAATCATTCTTAAATCGTAAGATGAACAGTAGATTTATAGTGTTGAGGCATCTGATGAAGCCATGCAGCATTTGACTGCAGCGTCTGTGTCTGTGCTAAATCTCTTCCAAGGCTGTTGTGGATGACTGGATTGAGGCTTACCTTATAGACAGAGAACCAGCCCTGCTAGACCTCATCAGCTTCTTCATTCAGTGTTCAGGCTGTAAAGGTAAATCATTGAAGCCCAGTTTTGTTTTTATAACACTTTTCTGCCCTCACTTTCTTAAATGTGAGAGCTGCTGACTGATTTAAAAGCTATTGTTAATTCATTTAAATGTTGTTGTCTTCAGGGGTAGTGACAGCTGAGATGTTTCAGAGTAAGGAAGATACTGACGTCATGAGCAAGATGGTGGAAGATTTGGATGAGGTCTGTTCTGAATATTTTTCATGCTGTAATATTTTACATTGACTTGTGCTTTGTTAAGTGTGAGAACCATTTGGATTACAAATTACAGAGCTCAGGACTGCAGTACAAGAAGTTCTTGGCATTTCCGTGGATATTGACTGTCACTTGGCCCATGGACATTGTAAGTGTAAAACTAACTGTCCTTCTTAGACCATATCAACCTTTACCATACCAGTCAAAAGTCTGGACACACCTTCTTGGCATTCACTGGTTTTTCATTATTAAAAAAATAGTCTACATTGTAGATATTACTAAATCTACAGCTTTCCACATCTTGGCATTTTCTCAGTCAGATTTATGAGGTAGTCACCTGGAATGGCTCTCAGTTAACAGCTGTGTCTTATCAAAGTTAATGACTTGAATTTCTTGCCTCTTAATGTGTTTGAGACGATCAGTTGTGTGACTACTTTGAAGAATCTAAAATCTAAAACATATTTTGGTTTGCGTAACACTTTTAAGTTTACTACATGATACCTTATGTGTTCATTCATAGTCTGGATGACTTCAGTGTTATTTACAGTGTAAGAAAAAAAAAAAAACATTGAATGAGAAGGTGTTCAAACTTTTGACGGGGACTGTAAGTGTTCTCAGTTACCACTCCTTACAAGCAATATAGGTAGATAGTAAACACACATTACCCAAGAGGAGCCCCCTCCTCCACTTTCTTTAACTACTTTCCACTAGCTGTTGGAACATTGTTGTAAAGATTTGATTGTATTCAGCCACAAGAGCTTTAGTCGAGCAAGTACTGATATTGGAAGCACTACCCAAAGATACTGAATGGTGCTCCATCACTGCAGAGAATGCGGTTTCAAAACTCCACAGTCTAGCACAGGTTGGATTTAGACCTGTCTAGCTAATATGTGGATTGTGCTATAGGCTCATGTACAGCTGCTCCAGAGTGATCCATTTTGATGGTAACACCTTTCTGTCGAGTTTATACAAGCCATGTGTGAGCAGTTGAACTCCTTTCACAGCAATGGGTGTACCTGAATTCACTAACTAAAACTAGAACTCTGGGCACTTTTGGGACACAATAAATGAATATTAAAGTTTGAAATGTATTCTTATTACAATTAAAGAAATGTTTCTTTTTAGACTGTGATACATTTGATATAACATGTTTTATTAGGCCTGTAGTATACTAGTGCATCTCCAAAATGTATAACAGTGTGAAAAAGTTCATTTGTGTTCATAATTTAATAAAAAATGTAAACTGCCATATATTTAAGATTTGATTCACATACAGTGACATATTTCAATTTTTGTTTTAATGTTGATACTGTTTGAATAGTCAAACTCTACATTAAATATTCTAATAATTTGAGATTTCTGATGTTCATGAGCTGCAAGTCATACTGATCAATATTAAAACAAAAAGCCTTGAAATGTCACTTTACATATAATGAATATAATTTTTTGAATTGAACAATGAACTTTTTATATTTAACCTCCTATGACCTGGCATGTCCACATATGTGGACATCACATTTTGGGTTGTTTAGACCAAAAAAATAAATTTTGCCTGGTGTCCTTTTTACACTAATCAGGTGCCAATCAGCCCAATTAGTAAAGAGAAATAAAGAATGCATGCCATGCAAGAGTTTGTGTCTAAGGAGGTTAAATTTGGCACTGTACATAGATATTCTCAGTGTACATAACCTTTCCACTGTTCTCAGGACAGTGGTGAGTATCCTCTTGTTATGTCCGGCCTGTACTGGAAGAAGTTCCGCTCACACTTCTGTGAGTTTGTCTCGGTGCTTGTTGCTCAGTGTCAGTACAATGTGATCTTCGACAACTACCTCCTGAACACACTCATCTCTCTGCTGACTGAGCTGTCTGCGTCATGTGTCCGTGCCTTCAGACACACCTGTACATTGGCAGGTAACTCTGCTGCACTTGTTTTTAACTGTGGTCCTAGAGTACCCCTGCCTTGCACATTTCAGCATTTTCTTGCTCTAATACTTCACCTCACAAAGAGCATGATATTTCCCCTGAAAGCATCTTATCATCTAGAAGATAATTCTTAAATAGTAGAGTGAGCATCTAAATAGTCTCTCTACCAGTTAAGATGATTTTAACATTAAGATACTTTTGGGAATCTCTGGGAAAATATGCAACACAGGAAACACTGTTTGAATGTAAACACTTGCTATCTTTTTGAGTCTCTCTGTATGGAGGTAGTTTTACTCATGACTGACTTTTGGACTCTGTCCCTCTCTTTGCCCTCATTGCCTCCTGCAGCAGTGAAGCTGCTGAGCGCTCTAGTGAACGTGGCTCTCAGCCTTAGCGTCAGTGTGGATAACAGCCAGAGACTGTATGAGGTTGAGCTGGCTAAGGCATCTAGCAAACGAGCCTCACCACGGCTGGAGAGGATTCAGAGGAAGATTACTGAGGTGAGGGCATGACCACAACGCTGATTGCTCTATGCTGTGTGATCCAACTTCTGCTTTTAAGGATTGCATCATTTTTGGTGAAATGGACTGCTGTTGGGTAGTAATTTTCCAAAGCTCTGAATTAAACATTTCATAGTGTGACCAAACCATGAGCTGGTCAATCAGAAAGCAGTGGCTCTCATGTTAATGGAAACAAGTTACATCCTCCTGGGATGTTCTGAATTTGCAATAGTTTCTAAACCCTTCTGATGCTGTTTCAGCTGCAGGACAGGAAACTGGAAATAGAAGACATGATGGACGCTATCTTTAAGGGAGTTTTTCTCAAAAGATACAGGTAATCTAGTTATTCATTACTGCTTTTTTTTGTGTACCACTAAAACCCAGTTAATGTAAAAGTAACACACAGTACACTATTTTCTGTTTTGTTTGTTCTTTTTTGGCAGAGATGTGATACCTGAGATCAGGTCAATCTGTATGGAAGAACTGACTGTATGGATGAAGCTCTACAGTTCAGTTTTTCTTGATGACACCTACTTGAAATATGTAGGATGGATGATGCACGATAAGGTCTGTTTCTGCAGTGAACTAACTGGTTTTTGTGAACAAAATGTTCTCTCGCAATGCTGCACACCACAGTTAATGGTGATTTCTTTGCTCCTAAGTGTGCCATTCTTTAGTTACTGTACAGATATATTATTGTGAGGGATTTTGTCTGTGTACTTTTGACAGAAATATGTGGTGAAGGAAGCCAAACCAGCTGCAGTTGGTAGGTTAGATAGGATAGTTAGTAGCATTGAGAAGAGAGTGGAAAATGTAAACTAGCACAACTGTCTGTTTCATGTACTACTGTCAGGACATAGTGACAGTTTTAACAAGTATGATAAAAGCTGTTGTATAACAGACAAGCTATGATTTGCTCACATACCCTTTTTTTTGGAGTGAATAGAAGATTTGTGACCACCCCCCTCCCCCCACTTGATTTGTGTTTAACAGCAACCCGATGTTCGCTTAAAATGTGTACTGGGTCTGCAGGGACTCTATCAGGATGTTCACCTCAGCACCAAAATGGACCTCTTCACTAGTCGATTTAAGGTATCATGCTGTCATTAAAATTATTTGTCACTGTCATAAAAAGCTTTGCTGTCTTGACACCTCTAGAGAACAGTGCCACACTTACAAATCGAGTGTTGTGAAGTTTGTTGTTGTGAAGCATTATTGTAATGTTGTGTGGGGTTGAAGCAGGAGAGAGGATGCAGAGGTTGGATCAAATGAAAAGGCTTTAATATAAAACTGAGGTTTCTGACCAATGACTGACCAAGGTAAAGAGACATAGGGGAGTTTGAATAACACACATAATCAGCTCAGGGAATAATACGGCAGGGCAGTAAGGGAAGAAGACACAGGTGATAACGATGAGACGTGATTAGAGGATGGAGACATGATGACGAGACAAGGACGGAACAACAAGCACATGGTGACTGAAGCGGGAATGTCACAGTTCATAATTTAATGGTAAAAAGTAAGCTATCATATTTTATATGTATTGCACATAAAAGTAATATTTTAAGGGCCCTGAGTGGCTCAGCAAGCTAAGACGCTGACACTACGACCAGAGGATTGTGAGTTTGAATCCCAGTTATGCTGTTTGCCATCAACAGCCGGGGCCCAAGAGAGCAAAAATTGGCCGTGCTCTCTCTGGGCAGGTAGATGGTGCTCTCACTCTCTGTATCACTCTTGCATTGCAATGTCCACTGGCTCAGGCATCTACTGATTGATCAATTTGGAGCTAGGAATCCTGCGCTTTCCTCTGAGCACGTTGGCTCTCATTGGTAATTTGAAAAGAGGCGGTGGCTGCATCACACGCAACGGGGGAGGCTTGTGCTTGTCTTCACCCTCCTAGAGTCAGGGACATTGCAAAGTGATGTGGAGAGCCCCCTAGTGGATGGGATGAGTTAATTGGTTACTACTACATTGGGAAATGGATAAAAATGGGCAAGAAATAACATTTTAAGCCATTTTTGTTGATCTCTACGGCTTATGGCTCATGAAAATCAGTAATGCAGAATCTCAGAAATATATAACATTTAGAATATATAAAAATATTTAACTAAATTTGAGTAAATTATTATCATCATTAAAACAATAAAATGTTTGAAATGTCACTTTATGTGTAATGAATATAAAATATATGACGGTTTACCCATTTGAATTCACTTCTGATCACATTTAAACTTTCATAATATTCTGATTTTTGGAGATGCTCTGGTATGCTCAAACTGTTGCCATTTGTCCAGTCTGAGTCAACAAAGTAAGAGTTGTGATGATTCTGCCTGTGGCCAGAGTTTAAACAAACCAACATTCTTTTTCAAAACTGTGCTGAAGTGGGTCAAAGTTGCAGCTTGTGGAAAAGGTTGTGTATTATGCCAGCGTGCACTGACTCCAGTGGGACAGCTGAAGATGCTGTTGGTGACTGACAGTTGGTAAAGCCCCTCAGGTTCTGCCCAAGGCTCAGCATCTCCCACACAGGGCCAATAACCTCCCTCAGGGGCTGCCTCCACCACATGACTACTGTTAGCCAGAAAGCCTTTAGTGACACCCAGATTGGAACAGTTTGGATTTAAGAAACCATTACATACTGAATCCGATCTCTAACAAGGTTAAATCACATGCTTTTAAATGAGATTGCTCTCAGAGAGGGTAGTTAAAGTGTGTAGAGAAGGCTGGCCATTGGCTGTGAGACTGACTTAAGTGTCCTGTTTGTCTACAGGAGAGAATGATCTCCATGATTCTGGATAAAGACCATGAGGTAGCAGTGCAGGCCATGAGGCTGCTGATGGTCATCTCCCAGTGGGTCTCTTTTGCTCTCTTTCTCTCCAAATATATTACTTTCTTCAGGAGCCTGTCTTACCTCAAACACTTCTTTGTCCTTGTGAGGCTTCCTAGCTGGCCAGACTATGCTTTGATATGACTGTTCCTTAAGCAGACCATCATAATTATTTAATATCTCTCTTCCATTTTATTATGGCAGGTCATGTGATGATGTTCTGAGCCAGGATGATTACAGACACATGTTCCAGTTTGTGTACTCTTCTCATCGGCCACTGGCAGCCACTGCAGGGGAATTCCTCTACACCAAGTGAGTGAGATCTGTTAGCCTTATGGTAGTATGTTTGTCCTTAGTTTCTACAGTAGGGCTTGTATACAGATTTCATGATGTTTCGTTATGTCACAAAGCATTTTACGTTGTCCTCTCAGGCTGATAAGTAACCCTGCAGTTCCCGAGCTCAAGGAAGGAGCATCAGAGGAGGACAAACGCAGAGCGCGGACCCTCGCTAGAGTCCGAACACTCATTCATTTCTACACTGAGAACCAGGTATAAGTCTATGTAGGTCTGTATTGTAACTTTCATTCATCCATTCATTTGTAAACATCAGGTGAGTTTACTGTAGAGAGGTTCAGCCAGCGCATCTCCAAAAATCTATCACTTGCAATGTCACTGACTCTCCTGGGAGGGGGCAGATGAGCACAGGCCTCCTCTGACACCAGTGACATCAAGGCCCTTTTTTCTGAACCGCTGGCGATAGATTGCTGCTGGGCAGCTAACGCGCTTGGAGGAAAGCGTAGATCCCCAGTTCTGATGGATCGCCTGGCAGATGCCCGTGTCAGTTGACATTTTTTATAGTTTTGGGGAGAGTACGCCATCTTACCTACCTGAAGAGAGAGCAGGGCCAATTCTACTGTCTTGAGGCCCTGGCTGTTGATGGCACTCTAAAACAACATGATGGGGATTCTAACTTGCGATCCTTGATTCATAGAGGCAACGTTAGTCCGCTGAGCCACTCGGGGCCAGAATATTGTGGAAAAAGTTCATTTGTGTTCATAATTTCATTTTCAAAAAGTTAAACTGTCTTATTTTATGTTCATTACATGTAAAGTGACAAATTTCAATCCTTATGTTGATCCTGTTTAAATAGTAATGTTTTCAAACTTCAGCTAATAATCTGAGATTCTGGATTTTTGATTTTCACGATCTGTAATCCCTGCTGAGCAACAGTAAAACAAACAAACAAACAAACAAACACAAACATCATGATCATATCGGCTTATGTGTTTATCTATATTTAAAAGTGAAAAACGGCGGCACGGTGGCTTAGTGGTTATGGTGGGTTGTGGGTTTGATTCCCCATCTGAGTGGAGTTTCCATGTTCTCCCCGTGTCTGTGTGGGTTTCCTTCGGGGTCTCCGGTTTCCTCCCACAGTCCAAAAACATGGAGGTCAGGTGAATTGGCTACTCTAAAAAATTGTGTGTGTGTGTGTGTGTCACCCAGCCATGGACTGGCGCCCTGTCCTGGGCTTAGTTGACTAATGTAATGCCCTGCCCTGTGCCCAGTGAGGGGGTAGGGGACTAACCGCAACCCTGGTAAGGATTAAGCGGGTGTGATAATGAATGAATGAATGAAAATTGAAAAACAGCTCTGAGTTACTCAAATGACAAATGTCATAAAGAACAAAACAACAAAATAAAGAGAGTTTAGTTCTTGATCTGTTTGCAGTTTAAGTCTGTTAGTTGTTAGATGATAAAACAAACACTCCTGGACAAAAAATGGGACGAACTCACAAGTGCAAGAGTATTAAGCTTTTGTTTAAGCTTTTCAGATGTTTTTAAGCTTTTATAATATTATTCACAAGACTGCGTATTATAATCAGGTGTGACAGGTTAACACATAATGACATTAAAAAAACAAATCAGAAGATGTTTAGAAAAAAATGAAGACATGCACTCTTAAAAGAGATGTTCTTCAAGGGTTCTTTAGTAAAGAAAATTGTTCTATACAGAACCCAAAGGCTTCTTTGCATGGTGAAAGGGTTCTTCAGGTTGATGAGGAAAATGTAGATGGTTCTATATAGAAACCTTTTGAAAATTGTTCTATATAACAACAAAAAGGGTTCCTCTATTAGGCCAAGTAAAAAAAAAGAATTGGTGATCATCCCCGCCCGACCCTCGAAAAAGCACCCAACCTTTTTTTTTTTTTTTTTTTTTTAACACAAAAAATTCGCGAAACACCCTAGTCTGGCTAGAATCATTCAAATTTCGCATGCTTCCAATGACGTGGTCCCAAATCAATTCTGCACATGTGCAGTACACTTCACTGTCAATACCAATGACCGGTCATTTTTGTGATGCAAATCATGGCTTTTGCAGTGGCCAGCAACGTAAAAACACTGCAGAAATAAAATACAATGGATTATTTTAACTAACTGTAATATATTATAATAACTATTATCGCAGCGTGCGCGCAGACTCACTCACAGAGAAGCAGACGGAGGGCCGGTTCTATAAATAAGACAGAATAACTGACTAAGACACACATTAACGGTAACTTAACTAAAACACACTAAAAATAACTCATAGAGACTAGACTACAACTAACAATCATTACACATACAAAAATCTCCTCTTAAAGACCCCAAATCATTACAAAATAGACCCCATAAACACACAAGAGAACTTTATGCAAATACCGTACGACACGCAGCCATCTGAT
>BRDA01000940.1:18411-31820 GCA_036984385.1 Crenuchus spilurus | reverse complement strand
CGACCACGTCGATGTTGTATCTTCTCTCCGGTCTTATTCTAGTTTATGTGTATGTGTCCTGTAACTTAAATTTTGAGGACTTTCTTATAATTTCCTTTGACATTTGTGCCATCAAAAAAAAAAAAAAAAAACACCTCCCCCCCGACCCAAAATTTTGGTGAAAAAGGATGATCACCAATTTTTTTTTTTTACTTGGCCTTATTACAAGCTTGACATCGTAACTACAGCAGAACCCTTTTCAAAACAGTGCTGTATAGAACCATCTACAACACGTTCCTCATCAATTTGAAGCATTTTCACATTGTTTTTGAGAAAGTTTACATATTTTAATGGATATTTTAAATATATTTATATGTCACAGTCACAGTATGGCTGTATGAAAGGGCAGAATACATTAAATTTGAATATGTCTATTCTGTGTTTACAGTTTCCTTTAATATTCTTTCAGGAGTTTTAAATTCAATGTCCTGTGTATGTGTATTTGATCTTATTCTGGCCTCTCTTCTATGTTGTAGCTGCACCAGCATGTGCTGTACATGATAGACAGTTTGTGGGACTGTGGGGCAGCTTTGCTAAAGGACTGGGCCTCGCTGACCTCTCTTCTCACAGCCCAGCCCACCTCACAAGAGCACGGCAAGTGTTTACTCTGTCCTGTCAGGCCTGCACTGCACTGTCATTAGTGCCTCTTCAAGCATGTCTTCCCTCTTCTCTGCCTGAAATGTGTGCAAATGGAGAGGCCACCTTTACTGCATTTAAGCATATATCACCTTCAATATTCTGCTGTTGTACTGAAAATGTAACTTACTGTAATATATGCAAGTGATATTGAGTATAACAGCACAACCTCAAGTATAATATTATTTAATACATTAGCACCATTTCTTAGTTTACAGAAATAAGCAACAAAAGATTATTATTTGTTTGTTTATTTAATCATTTATTTGACTCCACTTCCACAGCTGGACTGTTGCTAATTAATAGTTAATAGAAAACACCTGTAAAGCAGAGTGATCAGGGCTGCAACAAAACATTAGTTAGAGATTAGTTAGAACATAGAGTTTCCATGTTCTCCATGTGTCTGCGTGGGTTTCCTCCAGGGTCTCCAGGTTCCTTAAACAGCCCAAATACATGAATGTTAGATGAAATGGGTACTCTAAATTGGGTGTGAGTGTGTGTGTGTGTGTGTGTGTGTGTGTGTGTGTGTGTGTGTGCGCACCCAGCATTGAATTGGCACCCTGTCCTGGGTATAGCTAAGATAGTGTAATGCCGTGTCCTGTACCCAGTGAAGGGGTAAGTTGACTCACCGTGACCCTGACTTAAGTGGAACATAATGAATGGATGGATGTGAAACTTAAACTAACATCTAGGTTTGTTCAAAATGTCCCAAAATATATAATAGTAATCATGTTTTAGCTTAAAATATTTGAATACCTTAAATAAAATGTAATAAATTTGATATTTAAAAATAAATAAATAAATAAAATAAAAATTACATGTTTGGATTTGGCCCATTTGTTGCAGAAGTGTATAGTTAAACATTCCAGTGCTGTTCTACTCTATTTCAGCACTCATGGCATTTTTGTTCTCCAGTCAGATTCCTTTGTTGGAACCATGTTTGATATCCTCAGTGTGCCACATTTGGAAGAAAAGACACTTTTTAGTCTGCAGAATAGTTTGTAATGTTGAGTAAATATTAGTGATGGAGTTTGGATGACTAACGTGGGTCCTTTTGTCATTTTATCTTTTTTTTTATTGTGGACCTAAAAAATTTATCATATTAATGTGCATGCATCCCACAGCTCTGAGCAGTACTGAGGAAGCTTTGGTGATCGAGATTGTTTTGGCATCAGTGAGACAGGCTGCAGAAGGGCCTCCATTAGCAGGGAGAAGCACAGGCAAGAAGGTTAGCTTTCCTTATGATTCAGCCTTTACCATTTCAGCCTCCTGCTAGGAACACAGGAACGTTTGATTTCAATCCATCTGTTGATATTTTAGGATTGTATGTTTGAGATCATACTTACAGATGCTTAACCATTAGATAACAGTGCCTCTAACAGCTGACTGGTGATGGCTTTAGTTTGTCATAGCACATTTTCACTAGTGAGACATCGTGTTTTGTGAAACCTGATTGTGAACCTGTGCTCTTAAGGTGATCAGCACTAAAGAGAAGAAACTGCAGACTGATGACTGTACCAAACTTACAGAGCACTTTGTAACTGTGCTACCTGAACTGTTATCCAAGGTGAGAAACAAACCAAAGCATTTGTTCTAAACCAGAGCTTTAGAATATTATAGAATAATGTTCTGATCGTCTTGTCCATTGTTATGTTTCCAGTATTTAGAAGATGCTGAGAAACTGACCTCCCTCCTGAAAATACCTCAGTACTTCCAAATGAACAGCTGTGGTGATGAATACACAGAAGTAAGTTTTGTTATAACCCTTAATATTGTTCATTACCATCTGTTTTTCAATCAGTTCTAGCAGCAAAGACTGTTAGAGCGTTCTGTGTTATTTACTTCTAATTATTACAATTTCTATGCACATCAGAATATTAGAATATTATGTAAAAGTTCATTGTTCGTAATTTAGTTCATAAAGGGAAACCGTCTAATTTAATATTCATTACACACAAAGTCATATTTGAAGCTTTTGTGTTTTACTGTTGATTAGCTTGTAGCTCAAACTGAGTGGGGCACCCATGGCCTGGTGGTCACCACTTTGATCTCCAGGCAGGTCATGACTGAAGTGCCCTTGAGCAAGGCATCTAACCCCCAACTGCTCCATAGGTGCTGTGAGTAGGGCTGCCCACTGTTTCGGGCACATGTTCTCACAGCTTAGTGTGTTCACTAGTGTGTGTTTCACTGCACAGATGGGTTAAATGCAGAGGTCAGATTCCGTTGTGTGCAGTTCACATTGACAAAAAGATTAATCTAATCTAATCTAATCTAATCTAATCTAATCTAATCTAATCTAATCTAATCTAATCTAATCTAATCTAATTTAATCTAATGAAAATAGGAAATCAAGAATCTCAGATTATTGGAACACGTCATTTTGAGTAAAATACTATTTAAACAGTATCAACATTCAAACAAAAAAAGTTGAAAAATGTCATTTTACATGTAATGAATATAAATTGTGATAGTTTACCTTTTTGAATTAAATTATGAAGACAAATTAACTTTTTTCAAACAAGCACTAGTAGCACATTTACATTTTTGACTCATTTTAAATAGATGTTTTTGATGCAAATAGAACAATAGTTCTGTTGCTTCACAAATATCAATCAATCAAATCAAAATGTATTTATATAGCGCTTTTTACAATGGGCGTTGTCACAAAGCAGCTTTACATATTTAATATCAAACAAAATGAATCTAAGCCCGATGTGAGCAAGCCGAAGGCAACAGTGGCAAGGAAAAACTCCCTCAAGGCTGGAGGAAGAAACCTTGGGAGGAACCAGTCTCACAAAGGGGATCCATCCTCCTCTGATCAAACTACTGACACAGATTTACATCCTTAATTAAATCTGACATTGTGCTGTAGTATAAAACATTAATGATATTAATAATAGTGATCATTGCATTCATATTAGGTATCATAATTTAAAATGCAGTAGCATTAGAGCTTCAGTCCTAATATATAAATAACATATATATATATATATATATAAAATAAATAAAATATAATAACGTAATAAAAAAATAACTAATGAGTGCAATGAAAAGACCCTGAACACCTCCCCTGCTGTGGAGAATATGACCGTGCTGGGTGTGACTGTTAGTCTGTGCAGGCTTTGCTGGTTGAGCTGGATGCTGCAGTGGGCAGACACACAGAAGCAGGTTTGCTGGAAGCTGCTGCTCGCTCGTATCACAGTCTCTGTGCTGATGACTCTCGCTGGCAACACCTGACCGCGCCTGCCATGGACCAGCTCATCCAGCGCTGGACACATACACTGGGAACATGTTTAGAAGAGGCATTGAGTGTGAGTGCTGTATGTACTCTGTACAGACCACGGCAGACACAGTATCCCCAAATGTAGTCATTTTATGCAGTTTGCATCTTTAGTTTTGCAGTGCAGCTGAATAGATGTACACACAATCACGTTTACCTCAAAACTGGGTTTAATATCAGACTCGCTTCTGACATTCTACTGTATATAATAATCTATTATCCTTGTGACACTTTGACATATGACATGACTTGGTCATTAGAACCATAATATATGGACATTCACTCTTTCTTCTGATATCAATTGTATCAAGAAAGAGTTGATCTTGCTTTTGTTTAAGTAACTGTCTCTGCTGTCCAGTAAGAACTTTACACTAGATTCTGGATCATTCCTGTGAGGATTTGATTTCAGCGGTAATGGTGTTTGGTCACAATGTTGGATGATCACCACCACACCTCTTCCCAAACTCCTGGCAGAGCACCATCATTCCAGAGAGCACAGTTGTACTGCTCCACAGCTCAATGCTGGGCTTTAAACCTAAGCCTGGCATTAGACAGGGTGCCAGTAGTTTTATGTTTGCTCCACAGATTCCTGTTCTAATGGCAGTACTTCTCTACTGGGACTAGACAAGCTGTGTGCATTAGCATATCTGTGTCAGCAGTGAGTGCAACTTAAAGTAGCTGAATGCATTCATTAGAAGTGGTGTCCACAAACATTTTGGGTATATAGTGTATGTTGGATCTGTTTTACATAGACACCATCATTAAGGCTGATTTAACAAGTCTAATTACTGTGTTCAGGATGGAGCCTTCACAGTGGATGAAGAAAGAATGAAAGAAAGTGTGACCACTCTGAAGAAACTAACTGCTTTCAATAAGTAAGTGAATTCATTCATTCATGACTAAATATTATAGATCTCTTATTTAAAGTCTCTCAATGTCTGTATCATTTTGCTCCAGTGCTCAGGACCTGTCGAAATGGGGGATCTATGAGATGGTCTCTAAACTTCTTGTGTTTGAAGTACAGCATGGGGGTCTGCCCGTAGAGGTAATATGGAATGTTTACAGCAGTTCCTTCAGTGTGCCACAGTGAAGACCAGTCTCATCATTTTAGCCTGTTCACAGATGACCACTGAAGCTCTGCGCTGTGTCTGCTGTTGTGTCCTGTGGAACCTGAACACGTTTGGAGAAGGAGCAACCTCAAGGGTGAGGCAGCAGTCAATGGCGTGTGATGCTTTAATGAGAATGCTAATATTTACACTCAGGGCAGACTTTGGTGCTGAATGATAAATTAAGCAAATGTTTCAGGTGTGTGTGACTCAACTGTCTCCGCAATTCTTGTATGATCCATCACGAGCAAACATGTCCTTTAATTCTGCTACATTCCATTTGAAATATCAGCTGTGATACCCTCAGAGGCCTTGGGTTGTGTCCAGTGGATTTTAATAAGCAGAGAGGGAAGCCTGTGATTGATCATGAATCGTTAGGAAAAGTAGGTGCAGGTGATGGATTGTAGGGGGTGTAATGGCTACCTTTGTGTGTGAAGGCTCCTCTGCTAATCTCTAATGTGGCGTGGTTATTAAGCCCATGTTTCCATGCGGCGCATGGGGTAATCATATTTCCCGACCCCTAACCTTTCCACACGGAGATATTGATGGCCATTAAGACTGCTGTAGGTAAGAGAGCGACATTAAAAAATCCTTCGGTCGGGCGAGCGACACCAGAACGGGCGCTTTCTCTCCACGACCCCCTCATCAATAACTGCCAGCGCGGGCTATAATTTGAGGCCCGGGCGGCGACTTTGGCCCAATCTGCAATTCTAATGTCAGTGGCATTTGACTCGGGAACGAGGGCGATTCGGAGTGAGAGGAGCTGGTGGGGGGGAAAAAAAGATGAGTTCAGCAGAAAATTGGGATATTGTCCGATTAAAATGAGTCATTTGGCTGAAATGAGATTGCGGCGGCGCAGGAGAGCCTCAAACGGCCACAGAACTTCCTCCCCCGGAGCTGGGTATGCGTGTGCGTGTATAATTATGAAAGAATGGTTTACATGAGGGACCAGCAGCGCTGCTACTAACAATGCTTTCATCAATCCACATCAGTGAGAGCCCTACTGCGCTCCTCCATCAGCTTCTATTATTTAGCCTAATTATACTCTCACCATCTCTGTCTCTGGAGCTTCCTTAGACTATCTCCCATGCCACACACCACTCTGTTTCATGCATATATTCCACAAAAAAAAGAAAAGCAAAATATTTTCTGTTAATATCCGGTCCGTTATGATTCAGTTTGTTGCTCATGAGTGTGGAAATATCATTTGTCATACGCTGTTAAAATGTTCTGATGTTTAATTTTGTGTTTACACGCTGAAGCTCAGTGACAAAGATTCTGTAAACTGAACTGTTAAGCTGATGTTATGGCCATAGTGTTTGTGTTCGCAGGAGTCTGCTTTTCATCAGAGAAATCAGCTAAGAGCCTTCTGTGAAAAGTGCCACCGTTGTCTGTCCCACACAGAGCAGCTGGTGAGAGAACAGGTACAGCAGACTGAATCCCTCAGACATGATCCTGCTTCTTCTGTGCATCCACACAACTGCAGCATATTGTATGACCCTCCCACTCACATGTGCTTGAACTTGGTTTGTTTTTAATTTCCTGTGGAGTGCCCTGGAATCCTGCTCTGGCTTTTAATGGATTCTCTGTACATGCCAAAGCCTGTCTAAAGCAACTAGAGGGTTCTGCTTCAGACACTATTAGTGCATCTCCAAAAATTAGAGTGTGGTGAAAAAGTTCATTTGTGATCATAATATCATTCAAAAATCTAAAGTGTCATATTATTTATATTCATTACACATAAAGTGACATTTTTTCAAGCCTTTTTTGTTTTGATGTTGATACAGATTGAATAGTAATTTACTCAAAATTAAATATTCTAATCATTTGAGATGCTGGATTTCTTATTTTCAAGAGCTATAAGTCTGATCAACATGAAAACAAATAAGGCTTGAAATATGTCACTTTACATGTAATGAACAAACAAGTTTACCTTTTTGAATTAAAATATACAAAATATTTTTTTCACAATATTTAAATGTATGTGACTCTCTAAATTTAGTAGTTGAGCATCTTGTATTATTAAGCTGTCAGTAATGTGCAAACTTTTCCCCTTTTATTGATACTACAGTTAGTATTATTAAAGATTCAAATCTCTATATTGTCCAGTTAAAAGCATAGGTAAGCTATTCTCAGCTTTTTTAGTCTATTTTAAGTGTGTTGCTTTGTGTAATATACAGCTCGGTTTCTCTGTTACTTTGTCACGCAGGCATTCATGTGCTTGAGCGACATTCTCGTAGCCCATAACTACCAACTGCAAATGTGGGATGTCTCAGCGGGCACCCCTCTACTCTACACCCCTGAGCCCAGGCTCCAGAAAGCCCTGCTGAGCTTCATCCTCGAGCATGTCTTCGCTAGCCCGGACACTGATAGCCATGGAACCAAAGGTAGCAATGTCCTCCCTCTGTACCTCCTTTTTCAAATCTGAGGTGTAATAATAATAATAATAATAATAATAATAATAATAATAATAATAATAATAATTAATAATAATCTATTTTATATACAGTAATTACTATATAACTAAATAATAATAATACTTAACATTATTGTTGCTTTTTAAATGTCATACAAAATATTTTTAATAAACTGCCACATTTGACAGTTAAAGTTTTCTCTTTCCAGTAGATGGCAGTCTACCTCTATGTTGCTTTATATATCACTGACTAGTCTCTTGTTAACAGAAAACATTCACACTTTCACGTTTAGATAAAGAAAACATATTCAGGTCATTAATTTTTTTATAAAATTATTTCCAAACTTACCATTATAAACACATTATGTACAAACCAGGTCATTCAGGATAAACAGCAGCCCTGTTCCTAGATTAAAAAAGGATCTTTGATGTAAAATGTTGGCTATATCCAGATTTTAAATTGCTATATTGAATACACTTCATCTGGCTCTTGAAAACCTGTTATCTCATTTTATGGACATACACTAGATAACGTTACAGTCATTAGAAAGTGTTATTCTATGACAAACAGATTATCATAGCATCCCTTAAGACCAAATCAATACATCAATAATAGCTACAAATACACAGCAAAGGTGTATTAGCTTTGTTATGCTTTAGGAACTACCACACAATCATACGACTGCACTGATTTATGGGTATTTGATTAACAGTGGCTGACTGAAGCAAACCTGATCAGGTGTATGAATATTTCAGAGAGGTCCTGAATTGCGATGGCCAGAATTTCCAACCCTTTGAAAATACAATATGGGCATTTGGAGGGTAACATAATAAAAAGCAATTTAGCCATTCGATTTTCTCCATGTCACTAATAGTATTACACATCTTCTCAATTAAGTGATGGCTCCAGGAGAAGCCAAGCCTAAGCCAGACACATGCTTTTGTGTGAGAAAATGTTGTTAACTTTGGCTCACCTCAGGAAAGCGTTTCACTTATAAGGTTTAAAAATAGAACAGATTGGTTTATGCTCCTCCATTGCCACCCATCTCTTTTGTTTTGACCTCTTTCTCTCTGTATTTTAGGCAGTGAGAGTGAGTGTGTGAGCCGGCTGGAGGACTTACACCGGCGGAGGAATCTGCTGGCTGCTTACTGTAAGATGATAGTGCACAGTGTGCTGGAGATGAGCATGGCAGCTGAAATTTTTAAGCAGTACATGAAGGTAGGGCCCATCCACATGCTTCTCAAACCTCTCCAGTCATTTGGCTCTTTATCACTAAACACAATTACGCTACTAATGCTAAATATCACAGCATAGTGCCTGTGAATCAGTCTCACATACATCAGAATAAGGAAAGCTCTAATTCTAAAACAGTGGTAAAAAATATTCAAAGGTTTCTCCAGTTTTGTACTTCAGTTCCAGCAGCTGGTACTGATTTAGGGTTAATGTTTGGGATTAAGCTCACATTATATGAATGAATGTCAAATGGCAGTGAGTACATTATTATATTAGTTATAAAACAGACTAGACTCCAGTGCTTGTAAGTGCACTGTTTTGCTTTTGAATGTATGAGTTGTCTGAAATGAATGTACAGTGCTGTGTGGGTGTGTGTGTGTGTGTGTGCTTTTGACACACTGACATGTTTGGAATGCCTATTCGGCTTGGCCCTGGTAGACCCAGCAGTCGCCCGTCAACATTTTTCTTGATCAGACCTTTATAAACATACACACACACACACAAGCACACACACAGCTGCAATAATCAACGGTAGCTTTCAAAGTCAGGCAAATGACAGAATGTTGGCAACCAAATGTAACCTTGTATTTGCCTGACTTCCTGTTTCTACAAGACTAACCAACAACTGTGCACTATTTTGGGCTCCTGAACATTTTCCAATCACAGCCATTTGGATAAGTTTCTAAAACCAAATGACACAATTGGTAAAAACTGGCAGTTATTATGTGATGCACATTTATATTGTATTTACATTTATGCCATTTAGAAGTGCCAGAACCATGCTCATTGGCTACTGTGCTTACACATTCAGAGGAATTTAACCTCTGCATTTAATCCATCCACGCAGTGAAACACACACACTAGCAAACCATTCCGCAGTTGGTGGTTAGCTGCCTTGCTGAAGGGCACTTCAGCCATGTCCTATTGCGTACTGGATCAAACCGTCGATGCTTCCCAAGCCCCCAGCAGCTTCTCTTATCCCGAATTTACAGTTTCAGTCATGTGACATTTGTAGGTGATTGTAGCGTTAGGAGTCTTGCCCAAGGACATGTATTGGTATAGTGTGGTGTGCTTGCCTGTGGTGTGGATTGAACCCCAGTCTGCCATGTGGGAGGCAGCATTGTTACTGCCACAACACTATAATGTAGATACACTGGCTGATGTGTTTGGTTGTCTTTCAGATTAGCAGCTATGCTAGCACTGACTTTCTCACCCTGAAACTGTGTTAATTCACTGGGTCAGTCTGTCACTGGTTTCAGCCATGGAGTCCATGTTACAAAGGATTTGTCAGCTCCAAAGGGGTCTCCAGTTGCAGGGAGGCTCATCATCTTTCTGGCCAAAAGGGCAAGAGGGCTAGCCCTTTTGCTTTGCCACTGATGTGGCCTAGTCCAGGTCAGCCTGCAGGGCAGTAAATATCTACTGGAGCACTGTGGTTATTATTTGATGATGTCCCTTGTAGAGGGCAGTTTGAGATCTAACTGGTGGCTTGCTGACAGGTGTGGAGCAGGTAAGCTGTTTGTAGCTTGAAATGTTTCACTCTTGTATAGGGGCCCATTGAGCTGTCTCTGTGTACTGTAAAAACACGAGTATAGATTTATAGTCTCTTTATAGTGAGACTATTTCCACTTGCCGTAAGGTGATCCTCTGTCTGTGGACGTGTGGTACACTAATACAGTGCATGCATAGTGATAGTAATATCTTGACTTTGTTTGAACAAGGTCAGAAAATCTGAACTGACGCAGTCAAATGAAGTCTTTCCATAGTATACATATATATATATATAGGATTCTTACAAGTTCTTATGGTTCTGAGTGGTTTAAATTCCATGCAGCAAATTGTCTTGCAGACAGTCATATCACTTCACTTTTTAATCATTACAATAATCTTGTACAATGTCTTTCTAATAAGTCATAGTGAAAGTCTGCTGCTAGAGTTTACCTTAGTGATTCACCAAATATTTGGCAACCAATATTATTTGGCTGAAAATTGCAAAAAAAAAAAAGAAGCAGAGTAAGTGATAAGACTAAATATTTATACTGAACAATGACGTTTTGTAATAACACTATCACATTTTTGGACATTCATAATTGTGCTTTTCCTCACCAGTTAACAAAACACTGATTCACCAGCACAGTTACAGTTTGGTGGTGAACCTTTACTTAAGTACAAATGTCAAACAAAATGTCCAATATTAAACTAACTTTACTAATAAAGCTCCACTCTGGTTCACGGCTACAGCCAGGAATTAGAAAAGGGTAACAGTGTTATTAAAAACATCAGTATTTAGTATAAACTATTCTGTCTTTTCATTTATTCAGCAACCAAAATTATTCTGCTGAAAATGGCAAAAACGACACTTTCGGTGTTTGGCTGAGTAATTTCGATTGCCAAATATTCGGTGCATCCTTATTTTTTATACAGTACTAAAGAAACAGATTCCTTGTGTGTATCGACATACTTGGCAACCTCCTCATACACACTGCCTATTTAATTATTCAAGGATTTTTTTTCAATGATTTAATAATAATAATAATAATAGTAAATAATATTATTATTAATTATTATTATTATTATTTATCTTTTTTTATTTTCTATTAGTTATTTTATTCTTTCTTAAGGTGTATTTCACCTTTGTATTTTCTTTGTATTTCAGGGTTTAATCATGCATATTTTGCAGTCCTTGTTTGTACATCCCAGAAAATGCAATAAAAATACTTTAAAAAAACATACTTGGCAAATAACTCTGATTCTGATTTACATTTAAATGGTACTTATTGGTATATTAGTATTTAATTATTTTAAATTGTAGTTGATGAAATGAGAGGTTCACTAAGCTCTGATCTAGGTTTACATGCTTATATTTTCAGTGTTTTTGGCAATACTATGGACACAGTAATCATTGTAGTCACTGGTATCACTGTTGTATTAAGTATATTTCACAGGTACTTGCTTCTCTCAGTAAGCAGATTATAAATGCAGTACTCTTATTCTGAATGTCATTCATCCATCCTGCTCATTCTTTTCACCACAAGCTCATATCCTGAAGTAAAAATCACTGTTTTTTATTTTCCTCCATAGTACTACAATGACTTTGGTGACATCATTAAAGAGACTCTGAACAGGACTCGGCAGATGGACAAGATTGAGAGTGCTCGCACTCTGGTTCTGTGTTTACAGCAGGTACTGTCAATACAGCACTCTCATTCTGTCTCTCTGCTCTCTGTTATCAGACACTCCTCTCTGGGGCACATCTGCCTAGTCTACTAGTCGCAGACCCTCACTGCCCTTTAATTGTGAATGGGTATCTGCAGCTGTCAACACCTCTCACACACAATAGGACCCCCACTAGTATGTACTGAGCAGAAGGTTCTAGCAGCTCCTACATTCTCTGAATTGCTCCTTGGCAGAATTGCTTCTTCCCTTTATAGAGGAGGGTGAAAGGAGAAGCACTGAACACTCTCACAATGGTTAGAGCAGCTTTTTCCTCTCTGACTTTAGTTTTTACAACTGTTTGCACTGTGCATACTGTATATCTTTAGCCAGCAGATATTTATGTTTTTTGTATGTTGTATACAGGAACGTAACTCAAAATTAGACCTTGATACTCCGTATACAGTTCTACTTAAATGTTTGGAGTTGGACACATCTTCTCATTCAAAGTTTTAATTAATTAATTAATTTTTTCTACATTGTAATTAATACTTAAGTCATCCAGAATATGAAGGAACACATAAAGATTCATGTAGAAAAAAATAACAAAATTTATATTAATATTTGTCCACTGATCTTTTTGACTAATTTCAAACATTTTATAGTCAAATTCGCTGAAATTGCATATTTCCTGTTCAAATACAAGGGAGAAACGCGAGGTGCGGTAGCGCCGAGCCGAGCCTCACCTCTGAATGCGCAATCCATCACAAACTGGGTTGATACATGCAGTTGGCGCGTGCCTGTTGCCGTATCGCACGCGCCGTAATATAATGTTTGCATATACGTTTATATACCCTGATTTATACCCTGGCTAATGTCTTTAACCATTTATGTTTAATGTTTGTTAGTGACATATTTAGTTTTGCTGATGGGACATAAAACCGCAGTGAAAAGGCACAGCGTGAGGCAGGGCAGTACTCCTCCGCACTGAACGGGGGCGCACGTGAGCCAACGGCTGCGCGTTTACTGAGGAGGCGAGTGAGAGTCAAGTGCACGGCGGGTTTTCGCGCTGCTGTAATTGTAACGTTTTTTTTTTTAATCTTTACTTACCTTTAATACGTACCTTACGTGTGTGTGTGTGTGTGTGTGTGTGTGAGAGAGAAGAACGCTGATGAGGTACACACAGCAGACATTATAATCACGTTCGGATATAAGCTCTGCTCTTGTTTTACGACTCCTTTGTTTACGACAAAGATCGGGCTTAGGTTTGTGTTCAGAAAAGCCGATACCGATCAGTTAAAAAATGCCGTGATCGGCCCGATTCCGATCTTTGAGATCGGATCGGGACATCCCTACTTAAAAGTGTTAAAAAACAAAACAAAATATGTTTTAGATTTTAGATTCTTCAAAGTAGACACACAACTGATGTCTCAAACACATTAAGAGGCAAGAAATGCAAGTCATGAACTCTTGACAAGACAGCTGTTAACTGAGAGCCATTCCAGGTGACTACCTCATAAAGCTGACTGAGAAAATGTCAAGAAAGAT
>BRDA01000940.1:0-16620 GCA_036984385.1 Crenuchus spilurus | reverse complement strand
GGGGATTGACGAGGGGCCCGTGGTCCGCATTTAACCCATTCGTGCAGTGAAACACACACACACACACTAGTGAACACACTAGGCTGTGAGAATTTGTGCCCAAAGCAGTGGGCAGCCCTTTTCCACTGGTGCCCGGGGAGCAGTTAGGGGGTTAGGTGCCTTGTGCAAGGGCACTTCAGTCATGTCCTGTCTGGGGATCGAACCAGCGACCTTCTGGTCACAAGACCAGATCCTTACCACTAGGCCATGGCACTAAATGTAAATATCACTAAAAAGTTCATTGTTGTTCATAATCTAATTCAGAAAGGTGAAGGGCACTGGCATATTTTATATTTATATCCATCCATTATCTTATCTGCTTAATCCTGATCAGGGTCACAGTTAGACCCCTACTATACTAGTATGATACCAAGTATGATTTGTAGCTAACTTTGAGTGACTATTCAAACATTATCAGCATTTAAATAAAAAGGCTTAAAAAGGTCACTTTATGTGAAATGAAAATAAAACATGAAAGTTTTCATTTTTAATTAAATAATGAGCTCAAACTTTTTCACAATATTCTTATTTCTGTTGATGCAGATTGTAGACAGGACGCTGACACACTCCTTTCTGTTCTTCTCAGCTGTATCTGCGGCTAAAGCAGGAGCAGGACAGTGGAAACACTTGCAGCTCTGCAGTGCAGACATACAGCAGCATCAAAGAACTGGCCAGGCGCTTCTCGCTCACTTTCGGCTGGGACCAGATCAAATTCCGCGAGTCTCTGGCCATGATCCACAGGTAGGAGTCTAGCTCCACAACTAACTTGACCAAAACACAGTTCAGTGTGTTTATCTAAAAATAAAAGCAAACACTAGTATTCAAGTGTGGAATCACCAAAAGGTGATTTAAAATATTATTTTGAGTAAAGTGGCCACAGCTCCAGGGTTTTGGGGGCCTGAGTTTAGTGATTAGCTATGCAAAATTGTCCACAGGTGGGAGTGATTGAGTGACTGACTGGACAGTGGACTGAACCCTGTCCAGGGTGTTTTTCTGCGTTGCGTCCAATAATTCTGGGAAGGCTCTGGACTTGCTGCATCCCCTGTTCTGAACTGAAGTGTATGATGCTCAAAGTTATGATATGTTGATTGTTATGCAAACACAACTTACCTAAGTAAGACTTTATTAAACAATAAATCATGTACTTTAATAATAATTTTATCAGGTTTTTGATGTATTATAAACCTAAACATCATTTCCACATCAAAATCCATTTTATATTGAACCTGTGAATTTTATACATTTACCCTCAACAGAATTAGTACCATTTCAGTGATTCTCAAACAGTGGTGTACATGTAGGAGGCACTCTGCTGAGTCATTTTCTACTTATTTAATGATTGCTAATGCAGCAGGAGTTTAGCTGTTTAGATTTGGTTACAATATTTTTGTAATATTGAAATAATGATGCATTGGGAATAAAATGGGATTGTTTGGCAAAAATGTTTATTCTAGTGTTTCTAAAATTAGGGTATTATGATAGTTCGTTTGCGTGCATAATTTAATTTAAAAAGGTAAACTGTCATACGTTGACCCAAAAAGAGACATTTCAGGTCTTTCTTTTACTGTTGATCAGCATGTCTTATAGCTCATGAACATCAGAAATCCACAATCTCAAATACTTACATTTTAAACATTTTATTTAGAGTTTAAGTCAATGACTATTCATACAGAATGAACATGAAAACAAAAAAAAAGATAAAATGTCACCTCACATAATGAATATAAAATATCTAGTATGACTGAATTAAACACAAATGAACCTTTCCATGATATTCTAACCTGAGCATTCTGTTTTTGCTCTTTTGCAGAGATGGCATTGAGTTTGTGTTCCAGGGATTTGTTCAGGAGTCAGAGAAGCATTCACCTCCAAACATCTCCTACCTCACTATCCTCAGCGAGTTCTCCAGCAAGCTGCTCAAACCTGATAAAAAGACCATGTAAGTTAAGCAGCCCTGCAGAGAAAGATCAAACACTCATACAGCTGCAGATCAGACTAAGTGAACAATCTTTCCTCTACATTATCTGAGTACTGTTTTTATGTCAGGATGTATACATTGTTGGAAATGTTTCATAAAATTTTAATCTGAGAGTTGTGCAACTGAACAAACACTGTTTTCTGATATTTCCTCTTCAGATACAGTTACTTGCAAAGATATGCTGGTGAGCAGACCATCAATAACAGGGAGGAGTGCTGGATGCCTCTCATTTATTACAGAGCGTCTCTCCAAGGTACAGCCGAGGGAGAAGATGCTGTGTCCTTCATCAGTTCAGACACTAACAAACAGCCTTCTCTCACCAATCGTTCCAAATCCCCCTCCATCAGACAGGCCACATCTGAAGGTAAAAGCACTCCAGAGGTCAAAACAAAGCACAGAGACAGCAGTTTTACTAGGTACATTGTACTGCTGTGGTATATCTCAACCTGATTATTATGAAAAGGACAAAGGTAGACAATATGGAAAAATATCATTTTCATATATGAAGAGATGGAAAAACCTTCCTTTTAAGGGAAGTCAATGTAACCAAATATTTTGGGCCATTTCTTTTGGTCCAGTCATCATGAAAGTTACACACAATGTAAAGAGCAACAGACATTTTCAGATAATGTGGGAAACTGAAAAATTGAGAGATCCATTTTGTAAATAAACTCAATATATACACAAGATATTTTCATATATTTTCAAGATATTTCATTATACACTTTGTACATCATATTTAGCTTTACTGAGGGTTTTCAAGAAGTGCTGCATAGCAAAGACTATGCAAAATTTTGAGTAGTAATGTTCTTTATTGCACTAAATCCAGTTAGTATAGTATTGTTGAAACATGCAGTTCAACAGTGTTTATCAAATACTGGTAGTATCTACAATAGTCTCAGGAAAGCATATTGTGACTTAACTCATTACAACATTAGTAAAAATAAAAGGTGTGCAAATATGAGTATTTTACAGTTGGTATTGTACAAATGTGTTACAGGCGATGCAAGATTCCCCCCACCATGTACAGAAACAAAAGGGAGCAAGCAGCAGAAGAGGTGAGAACAGTTAGTGTGGAAAATATACAGTGATGCTTGAAAGTTTGTGAACCCATCAACATTCTATATTTCTCATAAATTTGACCTAAAACTTGATCAGATTATCACACACATCCTGGAGGTAGATAAAGAGAACCAAATCAAACAAATGAGACCAAAATACTGAGAAAAATGATCCAATAGTAGTATTGAGTGGCATAACAATATAAACCTCTAGAATTAGCAGTTAATTTGAAGGTGAAATTAGATTCAGGTGTTTTCAATCAATGGGATGTCAATTAGGTGTGAGTGGGCACCCTGTTTTATTTAAAGAACATAGATTTATTAAAATCTGCACTTCACAACTTGTTTGAGGAAGTGTATCATAGCAAGAACAAATTAGGTTTCTGAAGACCTCAGAAAAGTTGTTGATGCTCATCAGGCTGGAAAAGGTCACAAAACCATCTCTAAAGAGTTTGGACTCCACCAATCCACAGTCAGATTGTGTACAAATGGAGGAAATTCAAGACCATTGTTACCCTCCCCAGGAGTGGACGACCAACAACCAAGAGCAAGGCACATAATAAGTTTGTGAGGTCACAAAGGAACCCAATTTCATTTCTAAGGAACTAAAGGCTTTCCAAAAAGAACATTGCTGTCCTTTTAAATGAGAGGCGTTATGTTTTGGGGGAAAAAGGAAAACACTGCATTCCAGTATCATAACCTCATTCTATTTGTGAAACATGGTGGTGGTAGTATCATGGTTTGGGCCGGTTTTGCTGCATCTGGGCAGGACAGCTTGCCATCATTGATAGAACTAGAGGAAAATGTTAGGACATCTGTCATTGTGGTGAATCTCAGGAGAACGTGGGTCATGGAGCAAAACAATAACCCTAAGCACACAATTCACTCTACCAAAGACTAAAGTCCGTAATATAATAGAAATGTTCTGGAAGGACCTGACAGAAGCAATTCACGAGAGTAAATCCACCAATATAACAGTTGAAGCTGATTTGTAGGGAGGAATGACCTAAACATTTGTCTAAGACAATTAACTGATCTACAGTTTCCAGAAATGTTGAGTTGCTGCACAAGGGAGTCGAACCACATATTTTTGCCACTTAGGGGAATGTAATGTTGGATAATTTTCCTCAGTAAATAAATGACCTAATAAAAGTTTAATATTTTGTCTCATTTGTTTGATTTGGTTCTCTTTATATATTTTAGGACTTGTGTGACAGTTTGATGAAGTTGTAGGTCAAAATTTTGCAGAAACAAAATTCTAAAGGGTTCACAAACTTTCAAGCACCGCTATTTAATGAGCTGTATATATTCTATTCAAGGATTTCAGAATTAATGGGTCAAGCAACTCAAAGCAGGAACACTAATCTAAGATCAGGTCTCAGTTAATACAATTCTGTTAAGTGCTGGATAAAAGGCCTAAACTGATCTTAGATCAGGACTCTTATTCCAACAAGGCTGGTAAATATGGGCCACTGTAAAAACATTTCTGGGCAAAAACAGAAAAATATTAAGCTTTAAAGCTATTAAAATATTACAGTACTTATAACTGTAGAGATCGATCACTCCTGCTTGTTTATGAGCTTGTTTTCATGTTTGTGCATCAGGTGTGGCAGATTACCAACAATCTTTTAAGGGAAAAACAATCAGAATATATTTTGGAACAGTTTGAACAAACCCAAATCAAACATTTAATTTGTTCATGACTTTACTTTTAAGTACAAGAAGACTACAAGCCATTTCTTATAACCATTAAAAACAGTATTTTTTACCCAGGAGTGTGTGTGTAAGTTAATTTTAATGAAAATGTTCTTTTTTTCCCATTTGCAGCTTAGAAGAGTTAAAAGCTGCAGATCACGGCCCAACACTTGGAGAAAGATCTAATGTCCTGCCAAGGACCACTGCAGATGAGGCAGATATGGACACAATAGAAATAGATGTATAATGCACAGCTTTAGTTCTGGTGGAGGTCCAGCTTGGTTTCAGATTCACAGATTTCAGTGAAGTTCCTCTTCAGTATATACCACGTCATATACTTCCACACTTCATATGACTGCACTGTGAGTTATTCATATTTATGATCACTGGAAACAGTGATTGAATACATTGGTGCTGAATATATTATTTAGATTTAAATGAACAATAATTATGCAGTTCAGAATCTTTGTGGTGAAACTTTTTTTTTTGGCACATAACCAGATCTAAGCTAAAGACTTGGAAGGTGCAGTGTTTCTCTCTTGACTACATACTACGGTAGATATTGTGTGTCTACTATGGCTGGTGGGTAATTTACCATGTGTTCAGGTTCAACAAAATATTAATAGTTCTGCTGCACTATTTAAAATGTTCATTTGATATGTAAAAGTGTGTATCACTTAAGTCCTGCTGTCCATTTGAAGAGACAAAGCTCGAAAGTCTTGGTTGCAAATACTTAATTGACCTTTTACTAAGCTAAATTGACCCGGCATGAACAATGCACATATTCTCAGTTAGCATTAAAATATTCATTATTATTTATAGGACTGGACAGTATGGTAACTGTATTATAGTAAAACTGAGCAAAATGCCAAAAAATGACAATTGTATGCTGTTTTGGTATTTTAGAATTCTGAAGTCTTATTTGCAAATTCTAAAGTAGTGTAAGAGTCTAAGTGTTTCCACCCAAAGGAGATTTGAAGAAGTCACAGAAACAACCCAATATTTAAAATTCAAGAGTTGTATCCAAAATGACAGTCCAACACATTATTACCCAATATATCTTTTCACAGACTGTCATTTTGTTCACTCCCAGTAATGTGGCACATGAAAATTAGGTCATTACGAATTCTTAATATTGTAATATTTGGACGACATGGCCTTGGGCAATGCAGTGCATAACTTCAGAACAAATTACATGACAATATTGAACTGATAGCAGCAAATAGTGCAGATAATTGATAAAGTATGCTGCAAATCATGTCACATTGTATATGTACCATATTGTGTGTGTGTATATAATGTTAAACGTTAGTGTTTGGTTTTTGCACTTCATTTAATCAAAATGTAAGAATCTATAGAACTTTTACACTACATAAAGCATTTTTTCCACAAAAGCCTGGTGAATATCTTGCCAGATGTGTAAATTATGAACATAAACCTTGAGATACTCAATTTTGAAACAGTGTAGTACTTTAATCATTTTTACCCATTTGTTATATAATCAGATCTGAATTTAAATGCACTTTTGTTAAAAGTGTACTATTTGGGGATTGTTTTTAGTCTGTACAGGATGAAAGTTGTCAATACACAGATGGATGTGTAGCACAAAGCATGAAGTCATGGTTCATTTTAGAAATGCCATTATGGTATTTTTTATATTGTAGGCATAAATTATAGGTTTAATGTTTAGTTTATTACAGGTGCAAAAATCAGGGATTAGAATCAGTTTGCGATGCAAAGGCAGCATTAAACCATTTATAGTATGTAAATGTTCCATCAGGGACAAAAAATAAAATTTGCTACGTCTCATTTATACCAAGTTCCAGAAGAAAAAGCTGAAATAAAGACTGTCATTCAAATCTTTTTAAAATAGACATTTACCCTGTTTATTACAATAGATATCAAGTTAAAAATATCCATGTGCAATAAAAATGCACTATGTTGTTCATATAAGCACAGTTCTGCTTCTAATCCCCGACAGAAACCAAATACCTGCAAAAACATCTTTCCTCAAACCAGTTTGATTATTCACAGCACCAGTTGGAAAAATGCACTTACTCAAGAAGGCTAAATGAAAGTGTTGTAATATCTGAGCAAAGTATTTGCAATAAGAACACACTGGTAGTATCTTCCGTATGTCTCTCCAAACTAGAATGAAGGTTTCACAGCTTCAGTCAACCCATTAAATACATGCATAAATAAATCCAACCAACCAAATGTCTGTTAAATACATGTTTGTTTAAAAGGCCTGAATGTAAAAACTGTACCTTGTACTTGACTGTTATTGACAAATCTGTGTACTGGGGTCCATGGCAGCTGTTTCAACAATTTTGTTTTGATTCAAAATAAAATAAAAAAACCCTGAAAACATGACTGATATTAAATGTATGATTCACTCTAATGCATGACACATTAAACAAGAAGGTTCAATGGACTTAAAACTTTATTTGAATAAAAATTATTTTAAATAGTAATTTTTCTTTAATAGAAAAAAATATATATATAAACAACAATCAACTGATGTAATAAACACATTGAACAAGACACAGCAAACAAAATAAATATGTACAATTATTTATAAATATATAATTTAAAACAGTGAAACAGCAAAACTTAGAGGCTGACAGGTAGAGTACTTTTAAGGTTAAGGGTGTGAGGCATTTTAGGCATCTAGCTTACAAAAATACACTGTCGATGAAATCAAGTGAAAGTCAGAAATTACTTTGGTTAATCTGTGGAATGTTATAATAGCCAATTCTGCATTTAATAAATGTTCTATGCTTAGTGCACATTCAAAATTTCAAGTGTACTTCGGTAACCTCAGGTTCCTGTGCAGCTAATGGACAGGCCTGGTGCATATTCAATGCCCATCAGGATTAACATGACCCTTCCTCTTGATTCATTTCCCCAGGATACTGGCGGCTCTTATCTTAATTACAACCAGTGACACACTCTTGGCCAGCTGAGCACAGGCATCAACTTCCGAGCTTCAGCAGGTGGCTCTGTTGACATCTTGTATTTGGCTACCAGCTTGGTTTTAGTATACCAGCCTGTATTGCTGTGCTCTAGCAGGAGATGGCTTTCTGTGGACAGTTTGGATCTTTGCAGTGCTACAGTGGCAGTCATTCAAAATCATCCACATACTCATAATCATCCAGGTCACAGTGAAGACTGGGAATCCCAAACAAGTGCATATTTTCACTGCACAGATCAAACTCACTGGAGTCAGTCGGGTCCAGGGCATTTTCATAGCTGGAAGGGGAAATTGCATCAAATCACTCTTTTGTTAATTATGTTAATGTAAATAGTTTTTACTTTAAAAATAGTAGTTTCATTCATAATGCAACTCACAGGAAAAAAAAGAGACACTGGCTGTTCTAGACAAGTGATCTGTCATTTCACTTGACCAATAATCTCCAGGCATATTTAACTGCAAAAAGACCCCAAAAATGAAACATGGCCACATCTGGCGGCTATCATGACCAAGAACTACAAATGCAGTTTTGAGGAGCCATAAGTATTTTCAGGCTGCTGGTTTCAGAATCCAATGTTCTAAATGTGGTCAGTGATAATTATAATAAAAAGTGCCATGTAACAGCTGGTCAGAAAAAGGTCTTAGTCTCTTCAGTTTATTCCAGTGTAATATATAGTCATGTAAACTTGTACAAAGCTGCATCATTTATTTACTGGTGAGATTATCTGGTGATGACAGTGTAGCCTGTGTGGTGCATATGCAATTTTAGCTGAAAATTTAACAGTAATTAAATGAAAAAACATCAAGGGCGAATGCAACCTGTAGTCGAAATCATAGCGAAGTTTACAAATTTGTCCGTACAATACCAAAAGACATCAAGAGGGTGAAGTATGTTTACAGTAGATTTTAGGTTTTTACAAGAGAAAAAAAATTTTATGGGACCGTACTGAACGACCTGTTCAATGCTGAGAATGTTGTGACCTGTTTACTGGCACTTTTATGACATGTAAGGTTAATGACATGTAAGATTAATGCAAGATTTGCATTCCAGCAAAAATACAGCTTAAGGCCTGCAATTGTGAATGACGCAAAGCCTGAACATTAGCAGGAAAAGTATCCCAATGATGTCTTAGGTTTTGAGTGACAGGGCTTATGTATGGAGCCATGTACATCCTACTGACATCTGAACAAGTACAATTTCACTGTGTGATGATACTAGTGATCCATTTATTATTGGTCATCTTTACAACCAGGAAAGAACCACGTGTATTTCTTCTAAAGGAAACAATAGAACATATGCTTGATATTGTTTCATGGAATACAGAAATGCAGAGTTCTTATGCTTTTGCTAATTATGTAATATCATAATACTTTTTAATAAAATGCTCTCCCAGTGTGGATTAAAACCTGAATGTATTCAACTGTGTATTTAGTGGAAAACATTTTCGAATACGGACATATTATAAGCTGAGAGCCAGTGCTCTGTGATACTCCATGATGTTAATGAGGCAATTTGGGTTGAGTTATGACAAGCTAACAGTGTGAAATGATGATGAAATCCTGATGCTTTACCCATCATTGTACTGCTCGTTGGCGGTTTCCTCAGCCACCAAAATGTCGTACTCCTCTGCAGCATATCTTTCCCAGTCCGAGATCTCCTGCCCCAAAGTCTCAGCATCCTGAAAAAGGATAAATAATAGTTTATTATACTCCTGCTTTATGTCAGAATATGCTGAACATCCAAACACTGGTGTGCATTACCTTGGCAATGAAGGGATCCCTCTGTTCATGATCCAAATACTTCTCAATATTGAAGAATGTGTCAAAAAATATATGGGCTAGCTTGCATCTTTTCAGATCCCGAAGAGTTATCTTTCCTAAAGACAACACAATTTTCATTTTGACATTTTGTTGTGGAAGCATTCAACTTGTATTGCAGGACGTATCTATTATGTGCAGTACATGCTGGTTTTATAAAACAGTAACAACCTTTGCCTGAGCATTCCTAAAGATATATTTAAAATTCAAAATACAATATACAGTCTTATACAAAAACACTGTGCCTTTCCTTTGAACACAGTCCCAGGACAATATATTTGGCTGATTTTTCCAAGTGTAAACTGACACCAACAGTTACGGCTTAATAAAAAAAAATGTTAAGGCACAGACAGAGTTGCATAAGAATATTATGACAACCTTAACCATGTGTCTGCTTTGCAGGCCCTGCTTGTTGCTCCCATGTTCTTTAAAAAGGTTAACTGATCCTTCGATTGCGATTTACTACACGCCGCTGTACCTCTCATAGCATCAATGGCCCATGAGGCACCATTGTTATGCTGCTTGAGGCACTTAATGTACGAGAAGACCATTCTTGGTACACCTTCACTACAGCAGCTGTAGAACATCCCCCCTGAAGTTGGTGATTTTCAGGATGTTACCACCTCCACACTTCATTACTTAAATCACATCTTTTGCCCATGATTTGTCACCCTGCTACAAGTGCCCGGTGCACCTGGTTACTTATACATGCTGTAAACACATGCTGTTACGTGGCATCTGGAGTGTCCTGGACCAATTTAATTCCAAACCAAAGGTGGTCATAATATTCTGATATGACTGTGTATAACACATACAATAGTAAGTTTTCTTTTGTGTTACATTGTACATCAGTTCAGAAAATAATTGAAGTAATATACAAATTGTGCCATGAATGTAGCGTTTAATATATTTTAGTATTAGCAAATTACATTTGGCCAAAAATATATGCCCAAATAACAGTTCCTTAACGAGCAGCTCATAGAACAGCAAGTTAAACTTTATTTTCAATTTTTATAACTTTAGTTTCGTTTCAGGTCAGTATTTTTTCATTTCTCATGGCATTTACATTATTTCTTGGTTCATTAAATGATTTATAGTTTTGCTGCAATAATCTTCTTACGTTAAGCTTGCTCTTTATATACAAAAACAAGACTGAAAAAGCACAATAAACAGCCCACATCTGTTAACTCTTCTGTGCTGTATACAACTCATTTATTCTAATTCGCTAACTCTAGGCATAAATGTCTAACGACCCCTATAGGTAATCATCATTCACTACAAATAACATCAGTACTGATTGTCCGTTACTGTGCTCTCAATGTCAGCTGTAGATCAAATGTAAATCTTTTAAGAAAAAAGTATTAATTTTCTGTTTGTGTACAAAGTATAGATGGAGTAGAACATTTATAATAACGTGGTCTCCTACAGTTGTTAAAGTTCAGTGGAGTAATACAGTTTGTGAACAAATGAACGGTGCATAATAAATGTATATTTTGCAATAGATATGATTGGATGAGCACTTATTCTCACACACACACACACACACACACACACACACACACACACACACAAAATATAAATATAAAAACCCAACCTGGAATTTCTGGCCTGACCAAATCAAGCATTTGGCAGAGACAGTCCTCAAATGGGAGTGGCTCAATGGCCATGGTCTCCAGCTTCTGACACTGCTCCTGATAGAAGTACTGCAGCTCATACATCGACAGGACTCCATCACCATCCAAGTCCATACACCGGAACCAGTATTCTATGCTGCAGATTTAACAGCAGTCATAAATCATTCAGGCCATCAACAGTAAAGCTTTGATTTTAATTCTGTAACAAATAACCCAAAAAGCTGATGAACCATCTTTCAATTTTCTGGTGTCAATTTAAAAAATCTGATCACAATGCAAACAAACGTACAGTATTATTTTTACACAAAAACATTAACTGTATTATGAAGAGGCGGCACCTGGTCTCAGTCTTTTTGTCTTCCTCCGAGATCAGGAACCACACAAAGTCAGCATAGCTTAACCTGCCCTCTTTATGGACTTTCCTGTCTCTGTCCATCAAAAATAAACAAATCAACAAACAAACAAATAAATAAATAAAAAGTCATAAAAAGTACACATTTCATGGCATTACATTCTCAAAGTACAATAACTTCACCTTGTTACTGTTCCTGAGAATATTCTTTCAGTCATTCTGTAAGAAATGGCTGTGATGATTGTGAAGAAAAAAAAAACAAAAAAAAAAACATCAGAAGTGAAATAGTTAAGATTGAAACTTGAAATTTCCCAATGAATGAATATAGGCATATATGGTTGTAAGGTTCCATGTCTTCTATATTTACAAAATAAAAAGAATGGCTTAAGAGAGTCCAAATCCATTTTGGCAACAAACTTGCCAAAATGACCAGACTTTCCTACACAACATCATAGGACATTTTCAGTTCGAGTTACTGTTCTCTTATGCTTGAGCCCTAAATGCACCGCTAAACAAACATGCCCTGTGGTGGTATAAAAGACAGTGAACATCACTGCTGGTGTCATATTTCCACATGAAGCCCCACTAATGCTCAAGATCATGCAACTATTTGTCCAGAGGCCACGGAGACTGCAATAATACCTTGATCATTGTGCCGTACCAAGTCCCTCTGATCTATGTACAGATCATGATCAGTGTCCAGTTCCCAAAATTTACAGTAGATGACATAGAAATGTTCATATGAGAAGTACTCAGTCAGCTGGTTGACATCCTCTTCTTCTTCCAGAAGTGCCACATTCTGTAAAAGGGTATTTGATTATGAGGCACTAAACACAGACAGCACAATGCAATAAAACAGACAAGACACATTCTGAATACAATACCAACCTGAAGAAAACCGCTTCTTCTCAGTTCTGAACATGTTATCTTTCCTGTCCATGATCGGTTGACATTATAAAATATTCTCTGAATTACCTGTTGACAGATGATATCAAGAAAACACCAAAAAGACTACTTTAAATATATTTCAAATATAATACAATAAAAGTTATTCATTTTAAAATCTTTATAAAGCTAAATATTTGAAATATTAGACAAAGGGTGTCAAACCAATCCCTGGAACGCCAGATTCCTGCAGTTTGGTGATCTTCCTGATCAAAAACACCAGATTCAACTCCGCAGGTTTAAATGTAGTGTCAGAGCAGAGAAATCACCAAAGTGTACTGGATACCAGCCCTCAAGGTCTGGAGTTTGACACCCCTGTATTTATGCATTTATGCAGTGTTGCCATACCGTGGTAATGTAGCGTGAGTGAAAGTCTGAAGCCTCCTTTAGAAAAGCAAGGCCTGTATGGGAGTCCACCACATCCTTAACAAAAAGGAACAGGGTTTTATAACCCATCTCACAAACCAATATTACATCAAAGTCCACACGGTATAAATAACGGTCATAAGAGAGGAGAAAATGTCTGTCCCAAATCCAAGTGCTTTGAATGTCTAGAAAAGTGCTATAGAAATGTAACCAAGTAAAAATCCTTGTGTAGTAAGGGTCTCTGGTTTAGATTAGAGTAAAAGAGCCCATCTCTGAAAGTACCCATTGGCAAACAACTCCAAGCTGATCAAGATATTAAAATTCTAAGAACAAAAGGGGAGTTTAAATGGGAAACCAGTACACTAAGGTCTTATACTGTCCCAAGTCAAACCCCACATATGTGGGTGTTTTAAATGCACATCTGAGAGACACATTTTGATGCGTCAGCTTAAGTGGCAATAAAATTTAAAGTGACTTATTTTGGGGGGGGGGAGAGAGAGAGAGAGAGAGAAAGAATCTGGATTCCTTGACCCTTCCCATACAAAATTAAATAATAGAAAAACACATAAATCACCTCTCCTTGGAAGCAGGCACGGACAGTCAAATCTACTCCACCACAATACTTTCTTCATTTATCAAAACAGTCAAAGCAATTGCCAAACCCATACAATACAAATTAAAGCATGAATGCCAAAGTGCATTTCCTCTGTAGGGAAAGGGCTGCTGGCCCACAACGTCTGGTCCTGCCAGCCTGAATATCAATGACACGTCCATCACAGGCTAACAGTATAATAGCCGGAGAAACAGCCAGCATGGCAAATAATGCCTCGTTACTACACTACTCTAGAGGATGCAAGCCTTCTGGATGTAAATATGGCCACAGTTCTGACTGCAATGCTAGAATCCAGAGCCTTATCATATGACATACTGTGAAATGAACAAAATTACACTTATTCATTTGAACTGGTCAGTCAGATGTGTGGCAAAAATTGCAAAAGTCATAAAAGTTCATCCAGACAGGGAACGTACGTTGACTTTGCAGTCTATTACTCAGATCTTTGTAGTCACACTGTCTCAGAGACTACTGCAGCATAATGGAATGCTCAATCAGTCACGTCTGCCTCTTAGTGTGTAAAAGGTCTCTTATCTTAGCTTCAGCAAAAGGAGCTTGACAGTGTACACCGAGACTGGCCATATGCCACAGGCTCTCTGTTCTTCTCTCTAAGCTTATACCCCATACCTGCAGGAATGGAATAAAGTCCTCTTGCTCCAAATAAGGGCATCCAGGCTTTGCCAGAAGGTGAAGAAATTTGGAAGCATCATCATGACAAGTCTGCAGTACTCTGAAAGGGGAACAGATGGTTTCAGACTCCCCTGACTATCAAAGAGCATGGATTTCTAAACTGTTCTCTTCAAATGCATAACCCTAAAATTCATGTGTTAAGAAAATTAGACTCCACTATTCATGCTCAGTCGCTTTTCACCTACAGCAGTGCAAGAATACCGATTTAATGAAGTGCCTAAGTACTTCCATCAGTGCCACTTGGCATCTCCAAGCTATTCTGGGAATCACAAATGAATACAAGAGCATGCATGACACATAGAAAACAATTCTGAACAAAGTCAGAGCACTTTCCCCGTGTGCTTGTACTTGCATAAACATTTCAACACACAATCACGGTTGAACACTAGTACTGCTGACAGTGTGAGAGACTCCAATAAAAAGCACCATTGTCTTACTTTCTCCACATTGCCACAAACTTGTGCACAGACACAAATCCCCTCCTGTCTCCCCCAGCAGCATAGAACAATGGAGCTTTCCAATAGAGAGGGCACTCACAAGCCTGGGGACACAAAACATACAAAAGGGCCTGACTGTTGATGTAACCCCAGAAAACCATGAAATTCAGAGATGAACTATTCTTAGAATAAACAAGAACTTGCCAAATATTTGGATAATTAAAATGTTTATGTCAATACATTGCAACTTTCTTGAAAACATTCTTCTGAAAGTCTCTGTTGCTGCAATACAAAAAACCTGCCTTACCAATAGCAAAAATTCCCCACTGGGGATTTAAAACTAAGCTTTGATATAGACAAGCTAGGCCAAATGAGCAATAATCATGTTTATAATTTATTCTCTTTGAATGCGAAGGTTTAAAAAAAATGTTGGCCTTAAAAAGAATTTGGCATTTTAAATAAAGTATCAGTTTAAGGCAGTTCTCAATCAGGTTATCCATAAAGATAGAAGCAACATAACTTTTGGTAAAAAAAATAACTATTACAATTACGCTTCTGCTAATAACACAAATGAAAATAATTTACTGAGTGGTTTGAGGCTGCACATTACAAATCACACTTACCTTGGCAACCTTCCCCATGTCCTCAATAGTCACTCTTTCATTGGGGAATTGAGAAAATATTTTCTCTATCTTGGAAATGAGATTGTCAATGTTGATATTGGCTTTGGGCCGTCCTCGAGGGAAGTAGAACTTTGGAATGCTTTCGCTTAATGCTGGTGTAACGGCCTCCTCTTTCTTAGCCTGAGCCTGCCAAAATGAACAGAAATAAACAGTGAGGCAGTGGCCTTACTCCATTCACATTACTCAGTCCCTAAGGACAAGTTACAATTACTCAACACATTGCATTTCAATTATCTTTTCAAGTTGATTGCATTTTATTAACACATCAGATGTTGAATAAAGTTGGCACTGAGTTTTTTCAAATCAGGATTTAATAGAAGACACATCAGCGTTTTCTCCCTACATGATTACTTTTGAGGTTAATATATACTTAATCTATAATTAAGGCAAGTCTACTTTAATTAATAGGCATACATCACATATTGCACAACACAAACTCCAAGAAGCCTGGCAGACATCAAGTTTACTGCTGGTCAGTTGTGTTGAGCTGTTATGGGCAACATTCACTGTTTTGATGTGTGTCTTAGTTTTTGCAGCTTACTCTTCCCTCAATGGCACAAGTTGGCTGACTGAACATGTTGAAAGCTTTACTGGTTGGCCAGTTGGTAGCCAGCAGCTTAGCCTTGTGTCCTTAATACATCCCCAAAAAGAACTGTTGGGATATTGTGATTGCTCTAAAAGTGTTCCATGCACTTTACTGGAAAACTGCCAATGCACTATACCAGGGGTGTCAAACTCCAGTCCTGGAGGGCCGGATTCCTATACAGTTTGGTGATCTTTCCGATCAAACACACCTGATTCGATGAACGGGTTTAATTGTAGTGTCAGAGCAGAGAAATCACCAAACTTTGCTGGATCCCTCCAGGACTGGAGTTTGACACCCCTGCACTATACTATAAGGTTCTGAAAGCTCATCAGAAGTTCTCACATGCTACTTCATCTTTGAGATATTGGGCCATGTTTTAAATTACATACAGATTTGCAGGTGTAGACAGTGGATCATTAAAATCTTTTCACACAAGTGCACAACATGCTAATGTACATTTGGCTGTCAGCTATAGCGTGTTCAAACAAATTTTCAGTGACATGAAAATGAGATGACTGAAGGCAATTATCAGTCTTGTTATGCAATAGTTCTTTGATATTGATAAGGTGTTTCAAGACCCTTGTACTGCATATGAATTAACTGCAATAAAAGGACCAGCTACTGCAATTAACTAGAATAGACAAAAAAAGCTTTTAAATACAGTCATGGCCAAAAGTTTTGAGAATGACACAAACATCAATGTCCACAAAGTCTACTGCTTCAGTTTTTATAATGGCAATTTGCATATA